>JAECWU010000245.1:0-71641 GCA_018150985.1 Chymomyza costata | reverse complement strand
TGCAAATACACGAACACAAAAAAAAAATTCGTTTTAGGTTGTGCATACTATATTTTGGGTTGAGTCAGAAAAAAATTATTTTAATATAAAATTCGTGCTTTTTTAAACCTTTTTTGCCGATGCGTTTTAATTCATCTTGAAACAAAACATTCGGTTTCAAACCACATGAAATATTCGTTTAGGTGAAATTGGGAGCACCAATTTTTCGGTTTCAAAACAAAATAGTTTAATTCATCCGGCATAAATTTTGAAAACAGTACAGGCTACGAATCGAGAGCTAGTTTTATTCCAATTAAAATTTGGAGAAAAAATTCATTGAAAAGTGACGGACATCAATTCGACTAATTAAAATTTATTTGTTTTGTTTAAATTAATTTAAAAAAATAATTTCTTTTGGCAACTTAATAAAAACAAATAACAATTTCTTATACTCATGAATATTTTAGCAATTGTTTTTAAAATTTAACAAAGAACTTCTCTGAATGCCTTCCAAAATTCTTGACTAGCATCGGTACATCCATTACCAGTTGTAGAGTATTCAAAAGGGGCAGGCATCAAGTTTGCCAGCGTCTAGAGCTGAGTTGTCCTTGCTGTCCTTGCTCGCTCGGTTCACTAATTAATTCGCCATAAATCTTTGCCCCAGACTGTGGCTGCTGTGTTGTTTTTGTTGTTGTTGCTATTTTTTTTGTTTGTCGCCATTGTTGCTGTTGTTGTCGCGCTTTTGTGTATTTTAATTTGTTTGCTTGCTTAATGGTCGCATACTCACACACACACACCAAGCACACACACACACTCACACCCACACACACACTACTTTAAGGCATATTTTTTTCATTTATTTATTTGGTATTAGGGTGCGCCTTGAAGCATAATAAACCGCACATTTCATCAATCTTTCAATAATTTTATTGATACCAAAAGCATTTCCGCTTGTTGATTGAAAGCGCAAATAAAATATGCGAGCCCACGATCGCTGAGCAAATTCAAAGCGCAAATTTGCGAGCATTTCCGCAGCACGCACGTATGCTCGACCCTAAAATCGACACGGGTGCCTAGCTCAGGACTCAGTTTGCACCACCCCTGAGAACCCCCTGGTATGTTCACCTGCCTATAACGCTTGCACAGTGGGCGAAATCAGCAATGTGGCACTCATTATTTAATATTGATGGAAATATTATTTTCTTCAAATATTTAAAATTATCTTCTTCATGAAAATCTTATATATATAAAAGAGAATTAAGATTTATGTTAGTTACACCATTTATAACTCAAGAACGGCTGGACTGATTTTGATGATCTATGGTTTGTTGGATACGAGAGTAACGCACAAAATATCGGAAAAAATCACATAAAAAGAAGTAAACCGCGAAATTCTCTTATGGAGGCTGGGGGTCAGATATCGACATAAATCAAAAATCTTTATCTGCGTCACTTTTATGCGCATCTTTAGGGAAAATTTCAGCTCCATAGCTCTTATAGTCTCTGAGATTCTTTTACTCATACGGAACAGAAAGACATGGCTATATCGACTCGGCTGTTGATAGTGATCAAGAATATTTATAGTTTAGGGGGCTTACCACGCCTCCTTCTGAACGTTATATTTATAATTTGTTGCGTCGTCGATTTATCTGTAAAGTGCGACTGTTTTTATTAAATATTATTGAGCGAGTATTGCCACCATGAAGTAGATCGAATCTTTCTCAACAAATCCGTAACCATAAAATGTCTCGAGGCAATTTTCGACGTGCTATAAGAAATACTTCACACATTTGATTACAGCTCGCATCCTTTCGTCGGCATTGGCCCAAGGGCATTGTGGCGCATTGAAGTATTGATAAAGTGAAATTGACTTTATTGACTCCACCACCTGAGCCATTGCATTCATTGCTTCGTGGCGGGATGCAGGAACTCGACGAGCGCCGCAGCACGTCCATATGGAGGTTCCAATTTTCGAGGACGCGTTCGAATAACACGGGTAATGATGAAATGGCAATAAAAACTGAATAAAAAAGACATGGCAACTTGACAGTACTCACGCGTGATTTATAGAAAATCATAAACTTTGGGAAAAAAACTTCAAGATTGTTGACCCTTTATATACTCCCAACTATCGTCTGGATTAAAAAATAAAATTTTTAATATTTTAATATATAAAACTTAATTTTTTTAATTTTATATTAACCATATTGTTAAATTTTTAAAATTCAAAAATTAATTTTACGATGCAAAATAAAAATCAGTAAAATTCCAGTTAAAAATTTTATTTTTTTCCCCTGTCAAATTGTGCATTTTGCCCACTGTGGTTCAGCGTGCCCGACAAGCGTGCGCGTTTTCATTTCATTTCGTCGTCGCCTTTATCAGCGTCCCACGCGCTCCCATTTTCCCCCGCTGCTGCAGCTCTGCCACTCATCGTCATTCTTAAGATTCATTCGAGCATTGGGCTCTGAGTGGTAATTTATGGCTACGCATTTGGTTTACTAATACAAATACATATTCGGCGCTTGGACTTTGGACCGTACTCATTGAGTTGCCGTTTGAGTTTCAGCCGTAGGAACGACTGGAAAACTAATCACGTGGCGTTGCGCTTCTCTCTCCTGTCCCCACACACACACAAAACTCTCTTTCGATTTTGTTGTTGCTGCTTTTACAGAGCCTGCTTTTGTTTACCTAAGCAATAACAATAAATTAATCGCTCGTCTAGAGGGTGAGGTTTAGAAGTAGGTGACGCGACGATGGTCAGACATTAGTCTTTGCATTCTCTTGTTATGCTCTTTGTATTTTTAATTATGTGTCTAATTTCTGGACTTTTCTTTTTGTTTTTTTTTTTTGTTTTGGCCAGGCCTATATATTATACACATATGGCTAGTGGATATACTTTATAGCTTGCTTAGCTGTTGCGTTAATTGCTTCTATTAATGTTGCTTCCTTTACATCTAACATGTGTTTACAGATTTTCACTGCATATAAATTCTGATTAGTAGCTTGCATAAATTTCAGATTCAGATACCCAAAATGCTGCTTGCTCTAACGATACTTATATATTTTATTCGGGTATCATGCCTAATGACATAAATTGTTAACAATTTACAAAGTGTTTATTTTGGGGATTTTTATTGGCAACACAATGAGATTTATCATGGGCTGGTTATAGAAGTTAAAGAAATTAGTTGCTTAAGATAGGCTTTCAGAATTTTTTTTTTTTTTTTGTGGTGTAATTTTTGAAGATATTTAGCTAAAAACAATTATAAACACAATATTTTTGTCTTATGACAAGTTCGAAAGTTCGCATTTCGTTCCAGAAATAGTTTAAAAATTTACACCAGTTGCAGTCAAGTTTTTGTTGCAAAATCTGACATTTTAGAACAGTTTTGCCGCGCAAGCTTTTTTAAGCCTGTGCCACTCGAATTTGTAGCATACTCACTTTTGAGCTGCATTCATGCATTGAGTACACTTCATCAGTTCAATGATAGATGATGATGATGACTCGCCTGTATGTTCATATATAGTATAGCATGGTATGTCTAGTACTTTGTTGTACTTGTGGTCAAAGCACCCTATACATACGCATCGATTTGTAACCATGACTTGGAGTATTTTAAGCGCCACAACGTGGCATACTCAAACCTATTGCAGCTTAATTAAATGGCCCCAAAGTTGCCACATTGTATTTGAGTGAGGTCTTAAATTTTTATGTGCCGCACTCGAGTTTTTCATTGCACGCTAATAGTGCGCCATCGAGTTTTAGGTTTCGGGTACAGCTGCTATTTAGATGACGCACAGCTATTTGAGCATAGTATCAATCATATGATGGGGTTCAAGCAAGCAACAAAGTCTAGACTCGAGATAAGCATGCGTGTGTGTATGCTATTTGAGGCAGCATTAAAGGCTAAAATTACTAAGGATCGTAGTTTCATTATATTAATAGCCATGACAACCGCAACTCGTTGAGTTTATGAACTCGCGCCCTTTCTCTTTAGAGCTCTCTCCCTCGCTATCTCTCTGCGTCTGCAACCCGTACATTCAACTTGACATTTATCGCATTTATGAAAATTGAACTCTCGCTTTTGCGGTGTGAACTTCAACAGGTGCACAACATTGGCCTGCGGCACTTAAGCGCCTTTTTAACACTGTCGCCTTAATTGCAATTGCAATCAATGTTCATGTTGATCCAAGGCAACTGAGAGAGTGAGAGAGCTGTTTATTTTTTGCCAAGCAGCCCTAAAGTATGCAATGGCAAAAACCAAACAAACACTCAATAAAATTACACAGCGGTTTTTTATCTTAAAATAGTATTGGAAAAGTATACATGCATTTTGGTTGGGGTTTTGGTTGCAACCGCATGTAGGCAACCTGATGCACTATAACTGAGTTATTCAAAAAGCTTCAAAAACGAACAGTGTCTGCCTTGTAACGAAATGCGGTATTTTTCTAGTATTTTTGATGTTTTTCCTTTGCAGAACTGTAAGTTTATTGCTTTATAAACGAACAGTGTCTGCCTAGTAGCGAAATGTGGTATTTTTTCTAGTATTTTTTTATGTTTCTGGTATTTTGCAAAAAAAAATTTCCGTTATTTCTTTGTAAGCTCAAAACGTTCATAATGAAATTTATTTATTTATTTTTAAATGGTGAACAAGGGAACATGTTCTAAATATAAGCATGAGCTGCTGCTATATATTTTCCCACAAATATTGACAATTCTTTTACTTTTACTTATGTACCAAAAATGTTTATATTTATTTAGATATTTAATAATGTAATATGTAACCAAATATAATATTATTTCAAATACCAAAACCTCACAGTGGATAAATTTGAATTCATTTGTTTTCTGAAGAATGCCAAAAAAGAACAAGTTTTAAATGAAATGTATTACCTCAAAAAATTTAAAAGTATGAAATAAATAAACTACTCCACAATGGATACTACAAGAGTATGCAAGTTTCATCGATTTAAAATTCACTTTTTCCTCTCTCGTTGTACTTTGGTTTATATAAAACGCAAGATAAATAAATAAAGCTCATATTGCATATAATGAAAGCGAGAAAGTGCCACAAAAACAACTGCAACAAACTGAACGAGGTTGAGACTGAGTTGAAAAACAAAATTGATAGCTTCGTAATTAAAATGTGAATAAAAATAAGATGCAAACTGTATAAGAATAAATCTAGAGAAGGTACTAAAAAAACTTTATACTAACTGCTAACAAGTATATGCAACCAAATAATGAGATATAAACACAAAGAAAAACTTCACTCAGAAATTGAGACTTTAAGCACCGAAAAATTAACAAAAATTTTTAAACACAGAAATAAGCACTACTAAACACTCAAATTTATAAATAAGTCTAAATTATATTTAGATTCGTTAAATTTAATTTATAAAAAAAAAAATATATATGATTTGGGTCCATCTCTATCAAATTAGCCAGCCCGCCCCTTCCCCCACCCCCTTACACATCAATTTTTAAGATAAATAAACTTTTTTGGGCTCAAAATTTTAGTATTCTCTTCTTCTTTATAAAACTATTTAAAGCGGTGATATTTCAAAATGGCGGAGCTACAATGGCCTTCGAAGCAAAGTAACTTAAAAATTTAGTCACTATTTTGAATCTTATTCTCAGATAAACATTATTGCCAATTTTGTTTGTTATATGCTTTTATTTTTGAGGTAGGCAATTATGAGTACCTTATTTGTTTTTCACAATTTCAAAATGGCGAATCCAAGATGGTCGCCGAAAACAGAATAATCATTTTTGTATAATAACATAAGTCAGGTATGCAAATATGGCTTTTCGAGGTTGCTGATCAGGAATCTGGTACTAGAAATTTAAAATGGCGGACTTAAGATGGCCGAAGAGAAGAAATTTTGTTGTTATAGTTGTTGAGGAAATTTTTTTTAGAACAAAGTTCTGCAGCCACAGGGTCGAAGATGTCAGGTTTATCTCATAGTAACTTTCATCGGCTAGGCAAGACAAAGTCGTACTGAAAGTTAATGCCTCTGATAGTTATAAGTTGATCAAAGCTCATTTTAAGTGTATCAAATAGTGCATCATTAAAATGACAAAATAAAATAAAATCTTCCTGATTTTTCTCTCAGTGTAGCTACTACTGCTTACAAAACCATTTATATTGTAAAACATAGCTGCAGGTAAAACAACATGCTCCTTCACGCTAAAACATAGAGTTATGTACATATGTATATACATAAGCATAGAGTCACGTGCATTGCTCGCGCCATTTACCAAATGCATATGAAAACTACAAAAAAAAACATAACTCAATGTCGAGTTGCTTGACTGTGCATAAAATTGCTTTACACTTGAACTTCTGGCCAATTTTCTAATGCCAAAGTGTTGGTGTCTCTAACACTGTGTGTGTGTATGTCAATTTAATAATCAGCTTAGAGCAAACACTTAAAATGGCGTCGGTGAACCCAAAACGACGCAGCTATATTCGTGTTCATGCATAAACAAAATGGCTGCAAGTGCAACAATAACAACACTGAAAAAAAAATGAAAACAAACAGCGACAACAACAATAAGCACCAACACAACCGGAAACTGACAGCAAACGACATTTGCGATATACATCATACGCCCCGTATGTCAGACCAAGTCAGCTACTTGGCGTATTTGTCTCTCACCGCATTGCCCAGCACGCATACGCACACACACACATACAGCAAGAGAGTGGGCGCAAGGAAGATATGTCCATGTTGGTGTTCGCCATGTCCATGTCATTGTTGCTTGTGTGTCTTTTTTGTTGCTTGCTGTTGTTCCTGTGACGTCACACGTCATTTTGCTGCCTGCGCTGCCGCTGTCTGCGCTTGTAAGCCTTGCAGGTGCAATTATACTTTCATGGCTGCCACGTTGAGACGAGGCGTGTGTGCACTGGAGTGAGCAGGCGAGCAGCGGGTTGCAGCTGTAAGCGGTGTCAGCGACACATAAACATTACATCATCAGCAACTTTTTGTAGCTGTCATAAAATGGCAACAAGCTACAAAAATGGGCGCAAGATGCATGGCGTAAAACAGACAACTGAGAGAGAGAGAGAGAGTGTGAGAGAACGAGCACACAGATACACACGCATGCAAAAACATAACAAAATGATGCCAACAAATGAATGCATGAACGTTTCCTGCAAACGGCTGATGCTGCTAGGGTATTTCCGGTTGCCTGCTAAGCCGGCATGGTAAGACTCAGACCCCAAATACTCTTAAAACCAAACAGCACACCACTCCCCCAACCACAGACTATGTCAGAACTCTAATGAGCTGTGTGTGTGTGTGTGTGTGTGTGAGTTGTTGCATTGTAGATGACGTTTGTGTTGGCATATGATGCTTGTTAGTGAGTTTTTATACTTGTTACTCATAAAGTGGAAAAGTACATCAAGTTCTAGGCAAAAAATGTGACAGCAAGAAGGAAGCGGAAATGAGCATATAAAGTATTATATATGAGAGACTGGTGTAATTAAATTAAAGAATTTGTGAGTAAGCTTGAAATGGATTGTTTGATTGTTAGAGACTGTCAATAATATTTTGTGTGGAATATTGTTTGAGTTACTCGAATAATGCGCATCCTGGAGGTGGAACCCACTTTGAGCTAAGGCATGTTATCTTTAGACTTGAAGAGCACTTATCGACTTTGGCTTATTGGCCTAGGTCGGCGACTTAATGAAACCCTACAAGAACAAGTCTCAGAAGCAGAAGTAGCACGATCTCAGTGGCCAGTTCTCTGTGGCTCAAGCTTGAAGTAAATATGTTCTTAAGCCTCCCATAATCTTTTTAAAAAAAATGTATGTGTGCTAGGGTTGCCACATTTGGTATTTAACCCCAAGTGATCCTATTAAGCAAAACTATATCTAGTGCTGCAGAAAACATCGATGATCGAAGTTTAAAATCGCTATATGTCAATTTTGGCCAACAGAGATGTTTCTCCAGCATTTCTGCACTCATTAAATGGGTGTTAAGTAGTGCTGGAGAAACATCTCTGTCGAAATATAGAGATTTTAAACTTCGATCATCAGTGTTTTCTCCAGCACTAATGTTAACCTTTTGTGGATACAAGCAACTGTAACCTTTAACTTTTTGGACTTAAGCTTTTAACGTAATTTTCCTACACAGAAACACAAATCTTTTTTTTTTCGTACGATGTACACTTTTTCCAATTTCGTCGATCGTCTGCCTAAAAGTATATATCAAATTCGGTGAGGCACAACTTTCCTTTCCCACGTTTTTCTGCGTTTTTGTTATGCTCTACTATTTTATATTTTTGCTGCCGCTTCTTCCTCTACTCTTCCTTCACTGCACTATGTTTTATATGCTTCAGTTCCCCACACCCACCCTTCTCTCATCACTTGTCGCTGTTGTGAAATATTTTCATGAGTTTTGACAGTAATGTGTCGCAATGTTTGTCTATGCTTTTTTGTCTGCCTGACAACCCAGTCAGCCATTGTCTCTTTGCTTCCTTTTCGGCCACAATTCCCCCCGTCTCGGCTGTCTCTTTCGGATGGTCATACAGGGCGACATGTTTGGCTCGTTGTTTCGAGTGTTTAAGCGTTGATTACAATTTGTTGTTGTTGTTTGTCTTTTTGGTGTTGCATATGATGCAATTGTTGTTGTTGTGTTGTTGCAACAGTTGTTGTTAATGTTGTTGTTTGGCTTAAGCCATTTATTTGTCAAGCATTAACTCTAAGTTTGAGTTCTTTACTACAAAAAATATATTTAAGATTTGTGAGTTTGAAAATTTTCACAGCGCTTTAAAAAAATTGCTTCACTCTTTAAAATAATTCCGAGATATACTCTTTGAAAAAAATAAAATTCTTTCTGCTCAAAAAGTAGAAATTTTGTTGAACAAAAATTTTGGCACACCAATCACGTTATAGCTGGAAAAAATTGCAATAAGGTCAAGTTGCAAGTATGTTTGTTTTTAATGACAAATGTTTTAAGTTGTTTATATATAAAAGGTATATGCCGGTGCTTCTGTACTAAAATACAATTTTTGAATAAAGAATTTTTCTATTGATATACAGCTTCATAAAAATGATTAAAAAACTGGCTGACCTGAGATTTTTCAATGTTTTTGGTGCACTGAATCCAAATCTGCAGTTCGTTTGACCTCAGGCTTAAAAATACAAATATTTGTGATGCAGCTTTAACCCAGTATTGCGTTTTTGAACAATCACACGACCTTTAATGATTATAGAAAGTCAAAACACATAAGGCATGTTTTCCTGAACCGATAATCAGATTTATGGATTTACAGGATAGCAGCTTAAATTGAATGGATCATGAAAAAAAAAACATAGCATACCTTCAGGGGCTGCCTTGAAAGTACTTGTGGATGCGACCTGCATGACAGCTTTTCTGCTGTCTTCTGTTTTTCAATTACTTAAAAAATTTTGCAAAAATACAAAAGATTACAATTTATTAATGGTATTTCATATATAAGATATCATCAAAAAAATAAAAAAATTTGTTTTTATATTGAAAGTAAGAAAATTTTATAATTTTGAACTTAATGTAGATTCTTCTTCTATAGCACTAAAAAATGGAATGAAGTTGATGTCGGCGGGCGAGAGCAAAAGTTTGAATACATATGTTGGAATATAAACATTTTTTTTTATGGTTTTTTCTATTTTTTTATATTTCAATTATATTTACTTACAATCTATCCCTTAGACAATATAAATTAACAGGAATAATAGTTAAACTCCAGTGAGTAAAAGCATTTGCTTTTTTAAGTGCTGTAAGCTCGGCCGGCGGTTGACGTGGGTAGTATGGGTAGTGGTACCCACTTGGAAAATATCCCAGTGGGTACATACCCACTCGGAATTATCGGACAAAATTCTAATATTTTTGTTAGTTTTCTTACATTAGTTCTGACGATACCAGGCTCTTCATGTTCCAATGAAAGAAGTTTTTGTGTGTTACGCCGAATTAAAAATTTTTTAAGATCTACCATGGCTCAGGATCGACTCAATTACATGTCCAAATTTGGTTGATACGCTTGATATCGAATCTTTAATGGACACATTTATTGTTCGCAATCGAAAACGAACTTCATGTTTTGCTCTACGAAACTAAGTTATATTTAAATAGATTAAATTAAACTTATGTATTTGTTTTTATTATTTCCTAGTTCTTATCCTTTATCTGTATCAAATTAAATTGTAAAACATCATCCCACTCGAAAAAAAAGTGTGACGCCGGCTCTGCATCGCTTTCATCCAAAAGTCCTATTGCCAAAAACATTCGATTGATGACTTAAACTCGAAATTAGTTTAATACCAAAATCTGATTACTTATCATGCTATCCATAGTTAAGGGAATTTCGAAATTGAATAAAATTTGTTTCTTTGAAAGATATTACGTTCAGTTAAAAAAAGAAAATGTTTATTTTTATTTGCAAATTTTTTAATAAATTTTGATATTTTAAATTTAAAATTAAGAAGTTATCATTGCTTTGTTCAAAAATAAAAATTTTAACAATTTTTACGCATTAATTCACTGAGAAAAATACAACATTTTTCAGTTCTAAAATTGAGAAAGATATGCTTATTAGTGCACAAATTCTCGGAGGAAGAGGTAACAAGCTTGAACTTACTATGAATGTTTGTTTTGAAATTTTATGAGACACGTTAGATGGTACTATATCATAACCGCGTCTCTAGATATTAAAAATCGGATATCACAAAATCGTTTTTTTGCTAATACAAAAATTCAATATCACCTTCATGATATCTCCCATACAAAAAGATTTTTCGGTTCAACTATGTCTTTTGTGCTAATAAAATCATTTATAAACTACTTTATTACCAAGCTTCTTAAACTGTTTATAAGAAAAAACAATAATTTTAGAAAAAACTATTTTTTTC
This sequence comes from Chymomyza costata, assembly GCA_018150985.1. Taxonomy (NCBI): domain Eukaryota; kingdom Metazoa; phylum Arthropoda; class Insecta; order Diptera; family Drosophilidae; genus Chymomyza; species Chymomyza costata. The sequence continues at coordinate 60,767 of JAECWU010000245.1, read as the reverse complement.
GAAAATTCTATAGGAAACTCTTTCTTAAAAGTGGTTTTAAAATTACGAAAAACACGGAGTCAACTTAATTTATGTTGCCTAAATATTTTGTCTTTTTCTTGGCTTCTTTGCCTTTGTCCACTCGCTGCTTGGGAATTGTAAGCATAGTATCTATTTACACTTGCATGCGCAATAATTATTGTGCAAACTTTAATTTAAATAATTAATAAATTATAATGCAAGCTGCTCACACTCATACAGATACCTACACATACACACACACACACAGACAACAAAAGCAACTGTAACAACGTCTGAAAGTTTCTCATTAAACAAATATTTTCACAGCAATTTAAATTTATGTTGCCAACCAGCAAAGACACTCAGCGCCCGAAAAACAAGGCAAAGAGAGGGCGGAAGACAGGCAAAGAGGGTGTGAGAGATACACAGAGTCAAAGAGAGAGCAAACAAAATATAAAATTTATGCATAGAAGAGTGCAGCATGGTAATGGCAGCAGAGACAGAAAACAACAGCAACAAAAACAATAACAGTGTGAGAGAGAGAGAGGCAAGTTGCATGTAGCAAGTAGTGCAGTGTAAACAAGCTACGCGAAGACCAAGGCTCAGACGCTGACTGAGACTGAGAGCCAGGCAGCAAGCAAGGACATGCCAAAGGACACATAATGCAAACATGTGACTTCCGCATGCGGTGCAAACACTTACAAAACTCACACGCACACATGCACACTCGAGTACACACGGCTCACACAAACGCTCACTCACGCAGAGTGTGCGTGTATGTGTTTGTAGCCATTCATAAACTTTCTGCCATAGTCTCATAGTTGTTAACAACTCGAGCGACAGCCTGGCCAACCGTCCGAACATTTCTGCCATGTCCTTTTGTTGCCATTGTTGTTGTTGTTGTTGTTGCTGCTGCTGTTAGCTTCTGGAAAGTTGTGCAAGCTCGCATCCCGCTGCGTTTTTGGACTTAACTGAGTCGGCAGACATTATGTGAAATAACTTATTGCCCTTAAAATGTCATTTATGTCAACGGTAAGATAAGTTACGCATACGCACTGTGTCCCCTCCCGTGGTGCCATAAGTCTTTGGCTTACTGTTTGTGCCCCCCTAAACTCTTGTCTGTCTGCTCTCAGACTTGACAACAATTAAAGTCAACAGGAAATGTGACACATTTACTACTACTTTACAATATAATATTTACAATTATTTAGCATTAAATAAATGCATTTAAATGACATAAGGACATGAGAGCGCACACACATACCCATACAGGTAGAGTGCAATTTTCCACTAGTTTTGCAACATGCACTTGGAAAATGTTTTGTGACAATTTCTAAAACTAATTAGCTAAAATATGCAGCTGTTTTTGATGTTGTCAGGTTGTTTTGGTATCTAAAGGTGTCTTCAAAATGGGTCATAGACTATGGAACATAGACAAGGAACTTTTTTTTCGTAGCATAAGCACTTTATAATTTAGTCAAAATATGGAAATAATTGTATTTAAAACATTTTCTGAAGATATTATACCATAAGTTGTTGCTTTCAGGCCAAAGGATTCTAGATTTTCTATAAGCAACTATATCTGTAGCTTCCGAGGCAAAACCAGTTCAGTTCATATTTGGGCACAAAGGAGCTTAGGGCGATTTGTCCGTGAAAAATTAATAAATAAATCAGACGAAATGTATTTCGAAATTTAAAAGCAATTTTACGAGCCCTTTTATCCTAAAAAATTAAAAAATACTACTAAACTTACGAAAAGGCTCTTCTGGGCCATCATTGTAATATGAACATTTTACCACACTCTTCTTGACAATAAGTGTATATTAAGTCCTGAATGTTCTTAGAATAGATAGCTCTGCAAGTCCAATATGTTTTTGACATATGGTAAAATATTAAAAACAAAAAATTTCCAAACATTTTAAAAGGTTAGAGGCTATAGGCATTTGAAGTTGGAACGATAAACTTTTTTGGAGTTGAAGTGATCACGAATTTATATAAAATAAATAAATCGTCTTATTTGGAAGTTATGGCCATTTGAAGTTGAGAAAAAGAATTTGATCTGATTTAAAGTGATCGTGATTTCGAATTTTTTCGATTTATTTCGTCTTAAAGTTTTATTTAAAAGTTGAGACGATAAAATTTTTCGGAGTTGCAGTGATCATGTGGCTTATTTTGGCGTTAACTCCACTAATTTGGAAGTAATGGCCATTTAAAGTCGGGACAAAAAATTTATCCAATTTTCTGTGAATTTCCAAAAATTTGTTGCTTAAATGCGGGTGTAAAAAATCTTGGAGGGGTTTGAGAACTGGCAACGACAATTACCTAAGCTATTAAAAAAAAAAAAAATTCTCTGTAATTTCTTTTAAATTACGGAATTTAAATGCCTTGAAAAGCAAAGCGACATCATAGTGATCAACGGATACGAGATCAAGATCACATGGATACTAATATTATCTCAAACTTTTTCGGAGTATGTATTAAAGTTTACTTAAAACCGCTTTAAATATTCTCATATAAATCCTATAATATCAAACTGCATCTATCCAACAAACCATTTGCACCTTCCTTAACCACGAACAATCGACATCAACCATAGCCATAGATTGCATTTGGTGACCAACAATTGAAACGAAGCGAAGAATATTTCTATGACAAGCCAAAAACTAAGCCACAATAAAGCGCTTCAATAACTTGCAGCTCAGCATTTAACCTGACTGCGCCCTCATGTCCCGTTCTTCACCTCATACTCTGGGGCATATACACTCACTCACACACACAGGCACACATACAATTACCAAAGATTTATCGCCTGTGCACTTGGAATTGATGACCAGGGCCTAATTGTCATCCGATATGACTCCACCATCGCATGACTCGCATTGTCCAAGCGAGAACGTATTGGAGCAGCTATGTATTGTGGAAGCCGTGCATTGGGCGGACGTAGTGCTGCCATGCTACCTACACTCGGTGTGCACACCGAGACTCCACTATGGCGGCGAGACCAACACATTTATACACTTCAACTGGAACGTGCATAGTTTTGCATGCTGCGCATAACTTGCACGCATACATGAACAAATACGCACACTTACAGGGAAAACACACACACACACACACACATGGAATACATACACATGGGGTCATATGAGCCGTAATTTTTATGCTCACAAACACACACACGAACACGAGTAGCGATTTATGTTTGACTTTTGCTTGAGTTTGGGTAAGACTTATGCTGGGTTTACACTGCATTTACAAATTGGCACAGTGCAGTGTAAACAGGCGAAGCCATGGCACGGAAACAAAATGTTACAGGAATGGATAGTTACGCCATTTGGTGACACTTTTTTGGAGTAAATTTTGTTGCCACATTGTAAACAGGTGATATTATGATACATAGTTTAAAAGAACATGATATCCATGTGACAAATCGGTAAAACATATACGTTTGCTCTACAATGAGTATTATTTTATTCTTATGCTGAGGAATGAAATCTTGTATTTAATACTAAACTTAAATTAATTTAACAGAACTATCAAATGAGGCCCGACTGGCATTAATCAATTAGTTTTATATGTGTCTATTGAATCTTTATTTTTACTTACCCGACAGCTTAATTTTTAACTTTATCTGCGTCTTTTGTGATGTCGCTCGATAAAGCGCTAAAAATCGCATACAAATGAAGTTAAAATAACGCAACACTATACGGAGGTTGATTTAACCCGATTCAAAGGTTGGACAGCTTTGTCAGCTCTTAATATTAATATTTCTAGAAAAGCTTAAATCTAGTTGAGATACTCCTTTCTATTAGTATCGTCAGGTAATTAGCAATATGTGACGTTAATAAGACTGTAGGTTACTGTCTGTTTAGGTACTAAAAACTATAATAGTAAAAATTGATTTTCTCTCTTCTCAATTCCTTTTGTCCCCAGTGAAACATAAGGCCTCTACAAAACGTTTCCATCGGCTACGATCCTTCGCGATGACCTTGACCATCTTAAAAGATTTCCCTGTAGACCTAAGTTCCTTCTCGAGTGCATCTAGGGCGACATTCCTTTCTGCTACCTTGCCGGTTCCATTCGAGCGCTTGTTTACATAGTTCTGTGGGATTCTTGCGAAGGGTATGGCCAATCCATTTCCACTTTCTCTGCTTTATTTCTGTCTGTATGGGTAACTGCTTGCATTTCTCCCAAAGGTCTGTGTTGTTGATTGTTTTGGGCCACCAAATCCGCATCAAAAATTGATTTTGACCCGATCAAATTTTGTCATCGTCTATAATGTATTAATGACTCCAGACTAGTAATCCATATTCCAAGATATGAATTTAACCACTCTTGCGACCAGCATTTTAAAAATCCAAGCAGACTTTTCACTTTATTAACCATAATGTCAATATGCCCAGTTAACGTATGTTGAGGCTCGAGTGGAAACCAAGTTCTATTAACAATTCCAACCTAGAGACATTAGAAATTTATTAAAAAAAAAAAAAACTTAAGCCTGGATCTTTGCTTGCAGCTTTAAACTGATTCTATTTATTTGTTTCCTATCAGTCATTCCATGTTAGTAATATTTTTGTGATGCAAACTTTGGCACAGATCGACTATTGCCACATTGTCACAATGTGTTGACCAGTGTAAACATAGTATTAAGAGAAAAGTGACTGTAGTTACTTAAAGAGAGTCAGTTACAGGCGCAGCTTGTGGGGTTTCAGTCTTGGCTAAGGTTTGAAGCGCTGCTGCTGTTGTTATTGTTGTTGTTGTCGTGAGCTACTGTTGCTGCTTGTCAAGTAAGTTAAAACTTTAGTCAGAATGAGAGAAAGAGATGGTCTAGTTTGTGTTACTGTTGCTATTGCATTCATTTTAGTTGTTGCTCTTGTTTGCTGGGTTTGTGCGCCGGCTGGAATGGTTGTTGTATTTGCTGATAAATCGCTAGCCATTTATTATTGATAACACATTGGTACATTGATTGTGTATTAACTGAAACTGTTTGCCAAAGTAAAGTGACATTGATATATGGCTGGAACATGAAATATAGCTGGTTACAAGCAAATACGCTCAACGCCCACAAAAAGAGAGCAAAAAACCCAAGAGAGTATGTGAAGTGTTTGTTTGTTTGTTTGTCGTTGCTACAAATGCCCATTGTGGCAATCAACACCAGACTTGACTGCAAGATTTGTGGCACACAGTCAGTCAGTCACTCAGTTCATCAGTCAGTCAATCAGTCAAAGCGTTTATTTGTTAAAAACTAAATGCTTGAAAACATTTTGAGCGTGTTCTTAAAAAATTGTGACAGCGCATCAATTGAAATTGACATAAAGCAACAATTAAATTATTCACAACCAAATCCATCAAATAAATAAAAAATATTTTTGCTTTCTTTATAAATTTAAAATGTTTCCTATATATAAATGAAAAATGTATGTGTGCTTTAGTGGAAGTTTGGGGCTTATCATGTCATGTGGCAGCCACAGCAGGCGCAACAAGCAACAAGCTGTGCCACAAAGTTGTCGCTCAATAAATAAATAAATAAATTGCAACATTTTAGTTTACACTATTTTATTAATTAGTTGACATTGCAGCACTGAAATCAATTAAAACTAAAATGTTGACAGTTTAATTGCTCATATTTTTAATAATAGTTGGCATATTTTTATTATTGTTATGGCATGTAAAGTGATTTAATTGTGCAATGTATTTAAATGCTGCATTATATTAATAAATCCATAAGCCTGTTTGTGGCTTACATTAAGCCAAAAATGCACGTGAAAGGTAGAAATTCAATTTTTTTATAATTTACATAAATTCTTTGTGATGACTTTTTTTATATTGCAATAGTTTGTTATTAAAAAAAATTGCATTTATTGATAAGTTCATTTTAAAGAACCAGAAATTGGAAATTTTTTTTTTACATATCCAATCTTCGGCAAAAGAGAGGAATTTAAGCCATAGGACGACCGGTAACACAGTATTATATAGTCTTCTTTCCAAAAACACAAAGATCGGAATAAACTGCCGTCAGAAAGTTTAAGACCTGTCTATCAATACCATGAAATATAAGCGAAAAAGAAAAAATACCAAAGAAAAATACTAAATGTCGGTGTGAATTATGGCTGTTATAAAGAGTGCCTTTTATGACAACCCGTAACATCCTAGATGTAACTAGGATAAAAACGAAAAAAAATAATAATTTTTTTTTTTTCATCGAAACACCTTTGCTTTAATGACAGTCCCACGTTGTTTTTTATGAATTTGGCACACTTTTTTCTGATTTGTCGATCTAGCTCATCCTACAAAAGTTCGATAAGATTGAGATCAGGTGACTCAGGTAGCCACACCATGTACTTTGACGTATGTTTGGGAACATTTTCACACTTACTCTTGAAATAACATCTCTGCTAATTTGATTTTTTTGTATATTGGTAAAAATTGATTAAAGTTGGGAAACGAAAACTTTTTTTATTACACCGAACAAAAATTTGTGAATCGATACAAATTATGAACACAGCTACGATATGAGCTCCACATATATGGAAAAATTGCGCCATCCTAGACTATGGTATAAATGTAAGCCGGGAAATTATAAATGGAATAAGATTTTAAGATTAATTAAAAGTGCGCACGAGCAGGTGAACGAAAGGTTGGACAAATGTAGATGCCTACTATATATCGATATCCGTGTCCATGCAAAATATTTTTGCAAAAGCATGTTCGATACGTCATTCCTACAACTAAAATATTATACTTTAAGCATTAATAGTCAAAAAAAAGTGAAAATATTTTTTAATAAAATTTTCAAAAAATTTTCGTTCTTTATGCTTTCAAGGTTTTTCTAAAAGATCAAAATTACTGATGTGCAGCATTCTTCGTTTTAATTCTTAAAATAATGTCAAAAATTCTTAAGACAAAACCAAGATTTTTAAAATGAAACAAAAAAAAAACAAAAAAGCAAGATTCAAAGTTTTTATTAAAAAAAATATTATTATATAATATATTAATTTTAATATGTGGCAAGAGCAAAAAAATTTTAAATAAGACAAAAGAAATTGTTATACTCTGTACCGTATGGTGCAAAGGGTATATTAAATTTGTCCAAGCCGAAAATGTATGTAACAAAAGTGTGATCAGGGTATATACCCATGTCCGTCTGTCTGTCTGTCCGTCTGTCCGTACGAACGCCTAGATCTCAGAGATGGTAAGAGCTAGAGCGACCAAGTTTTCAGATTAGATGCGTAATTATGTCAGGGGAGACAAGTTTATTTTATTTTTTCGATATCGGGGTTATATTATATAGCTCCCATAGGGCCTTTCAGAGGACCTCGAAAAATACCAAAAATTTTAGATGGATAATTCGTTTGTTTATGAAGATATCATAACCAAATTTGGCACTCTGAAGTTTTTTAGAGTACCCAAGCACTGTACAAAATTCGACTGATTGGGTCACCAGTCACGACTTTTCTACACTAATTGCAGTCTCGAATATTCCAAATTTTAAGTTTTAAAATTGATTTCATTAAAAAAATGATTATCATTGTGGAATTTTAGATTTAGCTTAATTTTGAAGAAGAAAGTTTTTATGTTATTTATAAATTGTTAAAAATCTGTAATTAATATTTGAGTCGAGAGTGAAAATTCCATTCCTGAAATTTGGTTCTTATATAAAGATTGCTCAAAATTCGAAATTAAGGCTATGGTTACGATTCTATACTTTTTCAGACGTATTTTAAGTTTTGGTATTCTTATTCCGACATTTTTGTTTTTTGTAAAATCATCACAACTAACACCTAAATCGAGATTTTCAGATACGCTTTAGGATAGCCCTGTTGGAAATTGGCAATGCATGCATTTAAATATTAACGTAAGTGGAATTCACCTTTCACCACACATGTACGAAAGGTGAAGATCAATACATATAAATATTCCTAGTTTATGTTTCGTCACAATTAAACTTCACATTGTTAACACGCACGGCGGTTGTTATTAGTTTTCTTCGTTTTCTCTCACTCCCTGCACAACCTTCCTCTACCTCTCAATAAGCTCGAAAGTTATTTGCGATACAGCATTTCTTGGCATCTTCATATAAAAGCTAAAGTTCGACAAAGAAAACTGCTATATAGGCTCTTCTTTTTTGATACCTTAAAGCCAAAATAAAATAACTCCAAGAAAAGCTTAGAAATGTGTTTCAACCACATAAAAATGCTTTAGGATTTAGATTTCCAGACGGACGCTGATAAACTGTAGGAAGACATCTTTGCTGCACTTTGAAAGACAATATAAGTAAAATTTATTGCACCTACACACACACACACTCACACACAAACACAACTAACATGTCGATAAAGAAACAATTTCGTATTTGTGTTAATGTGTGTGAGTATTTGGGTAAGAGCATTTGAGTGTGTATGAGTGTTTAAGTGTGCTAATGTGTGTCTACTTGATTGTTGTTGTTGTTCAAGCTTCAATAGGCTTTGCCAGTTGTCTTTGTTGTTTCTGCTGCCGCTGCCAACACTCCGCTGGCTCCCCTCTGCCAGCACACCGCACTGTGTTTGTTGCTTTGGCTATTGTTGTTATTGCCCGAAAATCTACATCTCTATGACCTACAAGTTGTTTGTTATTAGTATAGTTTCGTCGCTCAGACCAAGATACACACAATTCACAATTGTTTTCTCAAGATGTCGTCGTCGTTGTTGTTGTGTAGTTGTTGTTGTGCCAACTGTTTGTGTAGTGCGAGAAAAACCACACTTAAATTGCAGCAATGAGTAGAACACATATATACATATTCACACGGCTGACAATACACTTGATTAAGTCACATACACATAGGTTACACTGTTTGATGTATCTACACTGTCGGTCACAAGTTTCCGGTCACTTGAATGAACAATCGAAACGGATTTTGTAAGCAAACACGATAAGAGCTGAAGGCATGTTTTAACAAGTGGAAGAGAACTTGGCCGGCCAGGATTTGGTAAGCAGCTGGGCAATAGCTCCAAACTTTGCTAGAACTATCTGCTTAGTTAAGCAAAATCAAACACTTCTGATATAAGTCAGCGAACAGAATCCATTAACGAAACAGATGAGGCAACATCTTGAATTATTAGTTCTTGTTAACCATGTGAGTTGAGTGCCACAAATCTGCACAAAAGTGTTTAAAGCCAATAATGGATTTTTTGATTAAAAATATATAATAATATAATTCGTATTTGTTAAGTTTTAACACCTATATGGAAGACAAATATTTTTTTTTAAATGAACAACTTTATTGGAGCTCTTTGCAGTGAGATAATTGTAATTTTTAAGGAAAAACAGAAACCTAAAATTTACGCTGTCCATTATTTTAATATTATATTTATTTAATTCAAATATTAATCCTCTGGATCCAAAATTTTTTTTTTTTTTTTTTATATTTTTTTGTTAATTTTGTTGAAAAAAAAAAATACAAAATTAAAAAAAAAAAAAAATTTTCATTGGGTTGGGGTTTTATGGGGTAAAATCGGTAGCGTGCCTTGAGGCATGCTTGGGACGATCAGTCAATAAAAATAGTTTGATGATGCAGCAAATTTTTTGTTATTTTCAAACAAAACTATTTTTTTGTTAAGAACCAGATATTCAAATATCATTCTTTTGTTGTTATTATTAGTTTAATAAATATTTTTAATTTTTTTTTAAGAAAAAATTGAAAATCTGAAGCTTACAAATATATTTGCTTTTCAATGTTAGCTTGTGCTTAGGCTTAGGTGCAATTTAATTGCATGTCGCTATGTGCAGCAAATGCAGGAATAAGCGGCTTGTGTACTTTTTGGCCTTCAGAGGAATTTGCTACCTTCCAAAATATCTATCCATGAAATCAACGGCACCCATATTGTTATTATGTGTCAGTAAATACTCTTTCATATTTTATGAAGGCTCAGTGTTTGGGGGAATAAATTGTCTGGAGACAAAAAATGTATCGAAGTGTAACTCCCGCATGGGCTCCAAAGCACGTCAGACTCAAAAGCTGACTCAGATTAGTTTACCCTGTATTAATAAACTCTTTAGTACCTTTATTTATATTAAGATTGGACTCGTAATGGACTTATTCATCAAAACGCTCCAGTCCGTTTTCTTCTTCATCAGCATCTTCACCAAAACTCATCGTTTCAAAAATTGCAGAGTTTCCCTATCTGATAGGGACAATAGTTTTATGTGTTTTTGACGATCCATGACAGTTTAAGGCATGTTTTCGTATAATTACGATAATTAATTAATTAATTATTTTTCAAAACTAACATTTTTTATGAAAAACAACACTTGCAGCAACACAACAAAATTTTTTTTTCATAACTATAAACAAATGAACATTTTTTTTTTTTTTTTTGTTCACTACTTTTTAAGAAAATGTGTTTTTTGCTATTTTGCTCAAATTTTTAACTTCAAGTGACTGCAGCGACTGCTGCATGCATTATTACGCACCAGAAATGATTTCTAACGCAAGATGGGAATTTCCCGAAATAGATAAAATATAGAAATAAAAAAAAAAAATTGTAAATGCGAAAATTCACGAATGATAAGCAAATCGTGCCTTGAGGCACGCTTGGGGCCTAGAGGGTTAAATATAAAACAAAACAAAAAAAGCTATTTAAAGGGTAACAAGTTCTTAGACCGTATAATTACGTAATTACTTTTTACAAAAAAACGTAAAACTAATTAATTATAGTACAAAATTATAGAACTAATAAGATGTACAACGAGTAACATATAGTTATGTCATAACTTTTAAAAAAATCGAAAAACTAAATGTGCTTCTCAATAGAAACTATTGTATTTCAATTAATAATTAACATAAGCATACTTTACGCTAGTAATGTTTTAATAAGTGTTAATTTTAAATTCAAAAAAAATAAAAATTTAAAAAAAGTACCTACTTTTTAATACTTTGCAATGCAATACTTTTTTCTTTGAAGTTGACACACATATTTAAATTACCTTTTTGCATAAAAATTCATTTTTTTTAATAATTAGTTTATGATTTAAACCATAACTAATTAAAATTTAATGAGGTTTTGTGTACAAAATTTAAAACTATAGTCTGTGTTTTTTTGGTGAATTTTATTGGCAATTTGCTTTTACTTTTTGTATATTGTATTTTGTATTAGTATAATACATATTAAATATTATTTTTAATAAGTTGAAGCTCATTAATTCTGTATAGATAAGTTTTCCTAATTTCAAAAAAATAGCGCAGGACTTGAAAACTGTGTATAAAAGACAAAAAATCGGATATTGCAAAAATTTTGGCTTAATGCAATAACAAATGGCGATACAATTGGTTACGCAACCTGTTAAATTATATAAAACGCCGTCTTACAGTCCTATGCCATATTATTATTTAGATCCATGCTGTAAATTTACTTTTATGATATGCTTCTTGCTTTATTATTACAAAGTTTTGAAAACTTAGCTCAAATGAAGAAATGGTTCACGAAACCAGAAAAGCCTCCCCTACAACAAAGCAAGACTTAATAAAAAGTCTTACTGCTACTTGAAAACAGAACCTAGAGCTGCCTTATTTCATTCAAGCTGTGTTGGCTGCAAAAAGGTGGTCTCCAAAATACAGATTTTTTGGAAAAATTTTATTTTTATTTAAAAAAATAAATATTTTTTTGTATACAATGAATGTATTAACTATCACTTTTGGTGTTTCAATATAAAATAGTCCTCTACATGCCAACTTACATGTTATAAGTAGGGAAAGCTTCATTTTTCAGCATGGATATAATAATATGGCAAGGGACTGTACTTTATGTTACTGTGTTAAGCCATGAAAGAAACTTACCTTTACATTATAATGTCACTCTCTTTTAAATTCGATACGCCAAGACGTTTCGTTAGTTTATGAACAAGTTGTAGTTCTATTACAGAAATTATTCCGCGAATCTCTATGTATATCTTAAATAACTATTGAAAACAATTAATATAAATTTTCTCTTAAAATACGTGAAATTTCATTAATTCGTAAGGCATGCGATTACAGATGAGTTTTTCTAATTTAAAAGTTTTAGCTTAAGGCAAACTTACCCGCGGTGCAACAAAAATCTCTTGAGATTTTGGGTACGGTTTGAAACCAAATCTCCAGTAAAACCCGTAAGTGCCACAGAACTTTTAGAGATTTAATGCATCGTATAAAAATTTTATATAAATTGCTATCAAAAATATAATTATGTGTTTTTGACAGAAAAATTATGTAGTCGGTAGAACTAACTTATTAAATAAATTTCAAACGTTGGTGTTTTGATTCCTTACATCTTGAGCATTAATTATTATTATAATTAGTAGTTCGAAAACTTTTGTTCAGCACAGTATGTTTTATTTTTGTAGACAAGCAAGAGTTTTTATCAAGATTAAGTCAAGTCAACAAGCACAAAGAATCATCGCAACGCAAAACAATTTATTCATCAATTTGTACGCAATCCAAAAATAGTCAAGCCAAAATAATAGCAAAGCAGCGTATGGGTGTAAGTAAATGTGTGTATGAGTATCTGTGTGTTTGTTTGTGTTTGCGTGGGTGTGTGTGTGTGTGTGAAGGTCAACTGCTGAATAAGCAGAAAAACAACTTGGTCAAATAAGCAAAATAAACAACGACACTATTATTCTACAAGATGCCAAATAACAACAACAATAACAAAAACAGCAACAACAACAGCAGTCCATGCAACATATGTAGACACAGACAGAGACTAGTTAACAGCCAAGACATTCAGTGCTACGTGGGCCCAGAGAGAGTGAGGCGTGGCAAGGCAGCTGACAGGCGGCCATTTATTAGACGAAATCTCTGTATTAATTGTGCAGTACGCACAAAAGTATGCTACGAGCAGCTGACGGTCACTCAATTGCCGCTGGCCAAAAACTAACACACACACACACTCTCACCACAGTGACGTCAGAAAAGTGAGCATGCTAGAAGGGGAGAGAGAGCCGCAGAGCGTGCTGGACAAACAAGAGCTGGAAAAAAAAGCAATCAAAGTGCTTGGCAGCGACACTATAAACCGCACAATCATTGGCCAACAATGGTGCAAGTATATTTATGTATGGCAGTGTGAGTGTGTGTGTGAGTGTGTGTACAGTGTCTGCAAAATGCTTCAAGTGCTTGTGTTAGGGCATGTTGCTGTTATTGTTGTTGTCGCTGCTGGCAGTGTGAGTGTGTGCGTGTGACATTCAAAAGGATAACTAACTATGCTACAAACATAATGGTAACGTCTGCACACAAACACACACACACACTCACGTAATCATCGCAACATGCACTGAGAGAAATAAGGTGCGAAAAAAAGTAATACTCAAGATATGTAAACAAATTCTTAAGTGCTGTGACTTTGCGAAAGAGTTAGATTACAAGACCTCGAAAGTAGAGCAGGTAAGGTAGTTAGGTGTTGATGATACTTAGATTAGAGATCTTGAGCAATGCCAATTTTTTAATTCTTACATATAATATTTAACAACATATTTTATCATTCAGACACTGAATCAATATTGTATTAAATATGACACATATTTACTGTAAATTTTGACGTATTTAAAGAAATTTTTTTTTTTTTGAGTTTTAAAAAAAATTCATTACAAAATTTTCATTCTACTATTTATAACGTATTTGTACCAAATCGATTTGATAAATATTTATAAAAAAAACCTTACTTAAGAAATAGTAAAATTTCATATTTTTTTTAAACCATATGTTTTTTTTTTAAATTAGATGTTAAAAAAATATTGATTTGAAAATTATTCTGTAGCTAAGCCATAAATAAAAAAAAAATGAACCGGTTTTTATTTTTAAACATCTGGGATAGTCACATATTTGTGGAGGCACAATAGAGCAGCTGTTCTTATTTTTCCACAAAAAAATAGGACAACACTGTTTTTTGATCATCTCTGCGTATGTTAGTGTTGTTTCGTCTTGAAACTTTACGTTTAATACTAAAGTTATTTGGTTTTTAAACAAGTATACGCATATTTTATTAGAATTTCGTGTTTTTTTACTTCACAGCTTTTCAGTATTAAAAAAAGTTTTGAGTACCTATTTGAACGTTTCTCATTGAGTTACAATGAATGGACACGCGACCCATAAAATATTTCTGATTTATTAAACATAACGTTAACATAACAACACTCCCTGAAAAAAGTTTACTTATAGGAATAAGCAGCAGCTGCTTCTCTTATATCGACTGCAAATAATTCTTTCAAAAGTACGAAATTTTTCGAAATTTTATTAAGCCGCGCTCAGTTAAGCTCAACAATGTTCTAGGTTTTTTCTCTCAGTGTATATGCACAACATAACGGGTTGGCTATTATTGCTTGCCACTCAACTGTTATGCTCCCACACACATACACGCTCACACATAAATGTGCTTATAGGTATGATGAAGAGAGTGAGCCACAGAAAGCGAGAGCGGGGCATATAAATGTGTGTGCGTGTGAGTTGAGATTGTTTCAAAAAGCTGACGCTTAACATTATCGCCTTGTGCGTCATTTTGAATGGCTAAACATGGTTTGAGTGGACTCTGTATATGTGAGTGTGTGTGTGTGTGAGTATATATATGTATAGCAACTCATGCACAACAACGTATACCTCTATATACGTTGTCGGTCCATCAGCATGATAAGCTTTGGCATATACTCGAACCTCATAGTCGTACTAAGCATGACACCAATGACTGGCATAAGATTCTTGGCAGTAGCTCCCTGGACTCCTCGTGGCGGAAATGTCAACATTGGTCATGGAGTGCCATTTTGAAGGCATAAAAAGTGCGCTGGTCTTTGGCTGTGTACATTAATTTATGTATAAAATAGATTGATGATGATAGGCGTGGCATAGACACCTTTTCATTGAATTGCAGAAATAGTAACATTATATGGCATTTGTTAGCAGCTTTAATGCATACATAAAGATGTGTTGTGAAAAGGTATAGCTGGCATAAGGTAGCTAAGGTTTTTTGTGGCAATAAAGCTGGCACATATGAACATGTTAATCGAAAGAGAACTTTAAGTAGCACAGACTGTGTCAGATCTCTTTACAATTAACCCCGACTAGTAGGCCAAGAATAGTTCGATCCAAGCAGGTTTTGGCATCATATAAAGCTATTCTTCAGTTGGAAAGGGCTTACTGTGCGCGCATTTATTCAGACTTGGGACTGCCAGAAATACGAAACATATTCAATATGGAAAGCTTGGAAGCTTTGTAGAAGGCTCAAGGTTGGTATGATACGGTCACGATAGTCATCAACACTGTGAAACCTCAAATACGCTCTCTCTTTTTATTGAAACCAATCTCGAAAAAACCTTTCGTCTTATTCTTAACCTTAATGCTGCAGGTATTTACTTAACATCCTGAATATAGGAGATGCGTAATCCTTGAGGTTTTCGGTAGCATCTACCACAAAGGCTAGGAAAGGGCATCATTCCTTTAATGGGCCTGGTCGTATCAGCTATTATTATTATTATTATTTGGCTTTAACAACCCTACAGGGTCTCTGCCTGATGCTCAATTTGCCTCCACACGTTCCAGCTCTGTGCGCGCCTCCTCCAATTGGTAACTCCAAGTGATGTTAAGGCTTCAGTCACTTGGACTCGCCAACGTCAGTTCAGTCACTCGGACCTCTCCTTCGTTGTCCGCCAACTACCGCGTCGAATACCTTACGAGCTGGTGTTTCCTCCTCCATACGCGCGACGTGACTCAGCCAGCGAAGTCGCATGCCTTATCACGTCAATGTCGCCGTACAGCTCATATAGCTCATCATTCCATCGAATGCGGAAGGTACCGTCAACGCACACAATTCCGAAGATTTTGCGAAGAATTTTTCTCTCAAACACCCCAAGAGCAGCTGCATCTGATTGAGTCGTTGTCCAGGCTTCAGCACCATAAAGAAGAACTTGCAAAGTGTTAACATCGTCTGTCGAGTGAGAGCTCTGCTATTCATTTGCCTACTGAGCCTAAGGTAGCACCAGTTAGCAAGAGTTATCCGTCGCTTAATCTCCAGGCTGACATTATTGTTGTTGGCAAGTGCAGAGCCAAGGTATATAAACTCCTTGACCGTTTCAAAGCTATAGCTTCCTGCTGTCAGCTGTGAATCAAGACGTCGGGATTCCCTGCTGGAGCACACCATAAACTTTGTCTTGCCCATATTTACCGCGAGACCTACTTTCGCTGCTTCCTTTTCGATTGCTCCAAAAGCGCCAGTAACATCACGCTTGGTTCGACCAATGATATCAATATCATCGGCGTACCCAAGAAGCTGGACACATCTATTCGTTAGTATTGTGCCCGTGCGATGTACTCCGGCATTCCTTACAATGCTCTCCATCAAGAGGTTGAAGTTCATATAAAAAAGCGAGTCACCTTGTCTAAGACCCCGCTTGGTATTAAAGGTAACAAAAAGGTTTGTTCCCACCTTGACGGAGCTGCTGGTGTTGCTCAACGTCACTCTGCAGAGCCGAATTAGCTTCGCAGGGATACCAAGATTAGACATGTCAGCGTACAAGCAATCTCGCCTTGGGCTATTGAAGGCAGCCTTGAAGTCGACAAAGAGGTGGTATGTGTCAATCTTATTTTCGTAGGTCTTTTCCAGAATTTGGCGCAGTGTGAAGATCTGGTCAATGGTTTATTCAAAAAACAGTTGTGAAATCAAAAAGTCGTTCGACTTGCAAAATCAGTATGCTCCAGAAATAACTCACAAAATGCATTATATAGAATAATACAACTTGAAAAAAACTAACTTACATTTGATTTATTTTGCTGATTAATTCCAGTGAATCCGACTAAGATACGCTTCAAATGTTTTAAGAATGTATCCAATTAGTGAGGTTCAAAAAGGTTCAGTACTTAAACCATGAAGACTTGTGCTAGCATCTTGTTCACTAACATAAAGAAAACCCATTGTTTGTTTTGTCAAT
The DNA here is from genome assembly GCA_018150985.1 of Chymomyza costata. Taxonomy (NCBI): domain Eukaryota; kingdom Metazoa; phylum Arthropoda; class Insecta; order Diptera; family Drosophilidae; genus Chymomyza; species Chymomyza costata. Next base: position 43,847 of record JAECWU010000245.1, on the reverse strand, counting down.
TTTTATAAGAATAATTTATGTAAAAGCGTCTGATCTTCTTAAATTACAAACAAAACATATAGATGACATAATAGTGTCATTCTAAAATTTATGTGTTTTGTTGACTTTTCGTTTAGCTGAAAAGCCATTTGCAGACATGTGCAAAATCCTTTGTTTCAGCCAAGTTCAAAATTTATTTAGCAAGTTGTCAAAAAAAAAAAAGAAATAGAAAAAAAAACGACAGCTAGAAAATAAATAAAAGAGATGGTGCGTGCTTGAGATATCATATTTGGCATGTTTCACAGTTCAACCACAAAATGTTAATGATTTTGTTGCATACTTTTGTGCGCCAAGAACAATAATGCCAAAGACCCTCATCTAACTTCTGTCACGGGGCGTTATTTATATGCAGCCAGTGCGACCCAGCTATCGATAACAGCATGGGGATGGGTTGGTGAGACAGATAGTGTGGTAGCAGGAGAGGGGCAGCTGGTTGCATAAATTGTCAACTTGTTGCAGTGGCGGTGGGCAGGAGGGGACTTCGGGGGTCAGTAGCCACTGATCACTGGGTTGGATATAATAGAGTAATACAGAACCACACAAGTATAGAAGAAAAATTCAACTTTATCAATTAACAAAAAAATTTGTTTCATCAAGCAGTGGATATCTTTCAAGGCTTGCTTGAGTTGAAGCTTATATACATTAAGCTTGCTAAGATACTCAAATTAATGTCGATTAGAAAAGATCATATGGCACACGCTGCAATCCTTAATTTCGATTTGTATAAAGTTAATTTGCCAATGACAAAAATTTATCCAAAAGATACAAAGTATCTGACAAATACTTAAAAACTTAAGACTTTTATATAAGACATGCTGCTGAAAGCCACTTCCTTTTTTATTGTAGACACCTTAGAGGCACTATGAACCATTCTTTTGCTAAAACTTCCAAAGAAATATGTCTAAAATTTAATATTTAGCAGCATACCCCCAAAGAAAAAACTATCTACGTCACTGAGTTGGTCTTTTATATTTAAGTTTAATTGGATGGCATTGGCGTTTGAAAGTTTCTTGCCGACTCTTAGCGACGCTTATCCAAATTGAGCTGTTAAAACGTGACATTTGAAAACCGCGCAATCATGCACATAGATACACGCAAACACATGCAGCTACAGTGAGTGCCAAAAAAAGCGCAACGCTTGTGGCTGCATTTGACTTTTTGTGGCTAAGACGCTCGAACTTATCGCATATACATACATAATTAAACTTAGTTTTTTGCGGAAATGTTGGGGTTGTATAAGTTTCACAATAATGCTTGACCCAAATTTAGCAGCACTATGGAGTGTTTGCATTTAGGTAAGAGTAGCGGAGACTGTCACCAAATCCGGCATAGAAATAAAATGTTTATTTTGCATTTTATTTGGCGCTTGGCAAGCGTTAAAATTATTTACGCAGCATCGAGCGTGTCATTTGCATAACAGTCCAGGCCAAGCTAGTCCAGGCCAGGGCCATACCCACAGCGAGTTGGGTATCTCGAAGTGGAGCCGGGTAGGTGTTAAGCGCAACCAATGAAACCCAAAAAAATGCGCTAAAAGTATTTACATTCGACTCGGAAAAAATTATACATTTCCGTGTAAATAAAAACAAGCAACAGCAGCAACATGAAAGCATAAGCAGAGGCATTGTAGCTAAGGGAGTTTGGCTGATAGCCAGTAATGGGATGGGAGCGACAGAGCATTGCCAAAAAAAAAAAAAAATCCAAGCAAAAAATGTTGTAGAAAATGCTTCAAATCCACAAACAAACACTGTCACAGCCACAAGCTAACGTGGGTAGAGAGGTACCAGCCTGATAGCTGGGTTTTAGGAACTTGCAACTTGTGGCGATGAGTTGGGTGCCTAGACTGAGCTGGAAGCGTTGGCAACTGAATGAAATGTACTCTTTATTGACATTTGATTCAGCAGCAAAAATAAAAAGACAGCAACAGCAGCACATCCATAAACCTTGCCCAACTCAGACTCAGCAACAGAAACAGACCCCGAACCCAAGCCCAAGCCCATATCCAGAACAAGTGCCACCCAGCAGCATTGCTCAGATTTCAGAAAGAAAAAAACAACAAAAAACTCAACTTTGTTGTTGTTATTTTTGTTGCTTCACTTGCTACGCTCTTCACTCTGTTTGTTTGTTTGCTTGTGGATTGCGTTTCCTGGTAAAACAGCGCCAAGAGCAGGAGATGGATAGCAGAGTGTGGGCTGCAGAGCTGTCGCCTTGACGCATAAATTTGCCTTAATTTGTTGCAAAATAATTTCATTCATTTACGTGCTGCCATTTACATGGGATATGTCGTTGATAACTTATTTAAGCGATGCTCTCCCACACTCCTTCACTACCCAACTTACATTTCAGACGCACCCAACTTCAACTTCTCAACCACAGCAGCACAAGACCCAAAACTCAGCTGTGCTATGTGGCTCTAGACCAAGTAGCAAGCAGTTAGTAGTCCAAGTGGCAGCCACAAATTTTCAACAAAATAAATTATCAAACTGTCACATTGACGTATCGGCCAAAGGCAAAGATGGCAAAGCAGCCGAAGCCAAAGCTAAAGCTAAAGGCAAAGGCAAACGCGCCGCCATCGACAGCAAAGTAAAAACATAATCTAAAGCATCATGTTGCTCGTTTAAAGGATGTCAAAGGTCGGCCATATATCACGAGGAGACATCAAACACACGCAGCAGCAGCTGGCCATTGGCGAAAGCTGTGCCACTGCTTTGCACTGCAGCACTTTGCCCCACTGTAGCACGCCCCTCGCTCTGCGTGCTGCCTCCGCTCCACAGCTCCACAACCTCTCACTCTCACGTTAACAATTTCATGTAACAAATTCTTTGTGCTGGACATTCGAGCTGTTTCAGATTTCCAATAAATATGCCTAGACTATGATGGTCGGAGGTAGGTATGGAAGGTAGATGGAGAGGCAGCACAGCTTATCCATGTTGTGGTGGTATCGTTCATGTTTTTCCTCTTTTTATACACTTTCGAAGGGTATGTGAAGTTGATGGCAACTAATCAGTGAGTGGAACTACAAAAAAAAGTAACGTAATGTTGTAAGGGTTGGTCCGAGGTCTAGCTGTTTTTTTTGCACAAACCAACACTAAGACGGATACGTAAGTCGATCTGCGAAGTCCCTAATTGCCACCTCCTTTCCATTTCTTGAGTGGGTTGGTTTTTACAGCTGGGTTACTGGCCCAACGCAACCTACTTAACCAGTAGGATATTAAGGCATCCTGTCATGCCTTTCTGGACATGTTTTTTATGGCGAGCCGCTTGCTACAAGATCAGATACCTTATTTTGGCCGCACCTAACCTGGTAAACAGACGCTAAAAGTGTGGATTGCTCTTTGTTTCAGTATTCACCTTCGATCTTACCAGCTTGGGCGGCCCTACCGGTAGCTACGCCACCACCGGCATTGCTGGGGTTACGTTAGGATCATTATACGTACTGAGCCCCCTGACAAGCCAAGCAACTCCTCGGTCTCTCCAAACAGTTTTGTCTAGAGAATTAGATAGTGTCCAGTGGTGATTGTCGACTAGCCCTAACCGTATTCTCTTTTTCCAAAGAGTTTTCAAAGAATTTGAATCTTTTGCCCGTTAAGACAACTTCGAACGCGGGGCAATCCCGTCGTTAAGGCCCTGCTTCGACTGGCCTGCCTATACCTCAAATTAACAAGGAAAACTTTTAAATAGTGAATAACTTCTTTAGAAAAGCGTTTGAATTACTGACTAGATGTTATACACGGAAGGCATACCTTGACTTAACTTGGGATGAATCCTCTCAATACGTACTTACTGGGTATGACGGCTAAGTTGGAAGAAGAAATCCCTATGCAGCAGGCATATAATCTCTATGTTAGAATTATGCAAAGTTTTAACAGGAAGTTCGATTTCTCAGAAAGAATCAAGAAGCGGAAGCACAGTCGCTGCTTAGGGTGTCGCACCAGCTTTGCGCTTTTAGTATGCTATAAGTTAGGGGTTAGGTTAGGCTGCCCGGCTCATCCTCATCCGGAGACCATGTGTAGCATTGCAGTGCCTACTGATGAAGGCGAAAGGATGAACAAATAATGGGAGAAGCAAGCGAAGGGTGGTACACTTTTGTGGGATAATTGCGAGCGCTCTAATAGACGAACTAATCAATCTCCATGCTAAGCCATTCGTCAAGAAGTGGCTTCCCCAGACACTGGTCTGTTTTCTAATAATAGCAGAATGCTTTCTGTCTCCTCCTCAGCCTCCTAGTTACAAGAAAAATTGTGTGGTGTAACTTGCATCCTTACGGTCATAAGATCAGTTCCACACCACCTTCCCATCAGCAACAGCTGTGTTATCGGTTAGCAGAGAGAGTAACGTAGCTTGGGTATGCTGCTGTGTAACATTTAGCTTAGCAGAATTCAGTTACCTGTCCTCCAAAAGTTTACCACAAGTGTATTAAAAGTTCGTCACAACGCCGCTGCTGTCAACCCCACAACTACTGCTCCTGCAGGTTACTTCTAACTTTTTTGCTGCCGCGCACCTGCTGCGTTCGCTGCTCGGACCAGCTTTGGCTCTGTTGCTTATTTGACATCCTGACAGCTTCGACAGTTTAGCTCCCATTTCATGGAACGACAACGACAACAGCGACGTCGGCAGCGGCAACGGCAGCGACGTTGACAGCGACTGCGACAGCGACAAAGTGCGTAAGAGAGTACTAACCATTGAGATGGTTTGTTTATTTATATGTCTTGCAGTGTCATGTTGCAGTGTGTGTGTGTGTGAGAGAGTGTACGTGTGCATGTGTATATGGATCACATATCATAGGTAAAGTTACCGCGCTGCTTTGTTGCGGTCATAGCGCCTATATGTATGCATTGTTATAGGAACAAAAACAGGGAGCAGAGTTTTTCCTGGTATACCAGCCAGACTGTCGCGATTGCCTATCAAAAATATTGCACAGCATGTCAGAGCGGCTTCTTCTGTGTTTATTGAAGGTTAGCTGGAAGCTGGCTAGCTCTCTCTCTCTCTCACTCTCTCTTGTTTGCCGCAGGGGCGCACAGCAGCCGCATTGGCCACTAACAAGCGCCTGAAATGTGTCACCTGCAGAAACGACAACGATGCTGATGACAATGCTGGCAGCGCCGGATCAGGTGAATAAGCCTGATTCTAACAACCAGCCAGCGCATTCCTGCCCAGTTCTGTTGAAAGTTGCTTAGCGTGGATTTCATGTTATAGTAGACAGTGTTTCCCAGAATTCGGAGTTAGCCTGGCAACGCTTGACAATTATAAGTGAAATGTGATAACATTTTCCGATGACTGGGGGCGTGAGGGTATTGGCTCAAATGGTATGTAGGCAATTATGAGGCATTTGGCGGTCGAAAGCTTTTGTTTTCAAGCGAATTGCAGAGACAGCACGTGCATATGTTTGTACATATATGTATGTTGTTGTTTTAGACAAGGCTGAGCCCCGGGTGAAGAGTTCCTCTACTGCTCTCTCTACCACTCTATGTATGTTTGTGTTTGTTTGAGTATCTCTATTGTTGATTTTGTCGATTTCGCTGCAGGCAAGCAGAACAAGCTGCTGGGGGCATTGAGCAAGACAGAGAGAGAGAGAGAGAGTGACTAGTGACGTCAGCTGACAGTTTGCTCCGAAAATTCAACAAGAGCTTTGTTTATTTATACAGCAATGGCAACTGCAACAACGACCAGTGGCACAAATAGATATTAGTTGGGTTTTTGTTGTTATTGTGTTAGTGTGCTGTTGCTTAAGCGTTTGTGGCATGCAACTGCAATGGCTAACAACGAATTGAAGCGAAAAAAGACCCAAGTCAAAAGACAATATTTAGAACAGCCATCCTATGGGAAATTCGACTAACAACTTTTATACAAAAATTAAAGCTAAAAAGATATTTCTTAAAAAATTATTTGCTCTGTTTTTTATGAATGTATTTTAGTTTTTCTTTCTAAACAACAATCTGATATTGATTGTTGGCTTAAAAACCATAGCCATTTTTGCAAGCTACTAAATAAGCTTTACCTTAAAATAAACCTATTTATTCTATTTTAAGCTTTACAAAATTTTCCATATTCTCTTCCGCCAACAGCTATTATTTAAGCCCTCTTGCCATAAATTACAATTGGTTACCTGTGGTACACACTTCTACTGGCTTTAAAATTGCGCTCTTGGCCAACTGCTGCCGGACATGCTAGTTTTTTAAAACCAATTTTTATGCAATTTCTTTTTGCATTTTTTTAAGCTATAAGCTGATCAATGCCAGGGCCGCGGGCCATGTCAACGTACTTCGACTTCAATTTAAATATTGCATGTATTTTTATCGAAACTCTGCCAGACGGTAACACGCCCCAAAGAGCCACATGTGACTGCAGGCTGCCACATGCCGAGGTTGCCAGGGTTGCCTGGCATGCCACAGGCATGGTTGCCCCCAACTTGCTTGGACAGTTCCGGCATATTAAGTAAAATGGTGTGCCAAACAAGCAAAAATATAAAATAAAATATATAGAGACTAAAATGGCCACTAAGTAAAAAATATATCCGTATATGTGAGCTGCTCCTTTTACAGCGGCAAAATGGGCGTGTTTGCAGGAAACGCCGCATTATAATTTATGCACATGCAAGCCACGGAGTCTGCCACTTAATCCGCGTTTAATAACACGAACGTTGCACTGGGATCAGAGGCAAACAAGCAACCAAGTCCGTAACCGATGCAGTAAGCGCCGTAAGCCCCCGGCCAAGCCCCAATGACATCCTTCAAGTGGCGTTGCGTCCATACAAATTTAAAGCATAAAGCGGCCAATTGCTTAAAAAAACGAAAAAAAAAACTAATTTATTGGCTACGTAAATTTAAAAAATTATTTTGCAACTTATTTGCAAAGGAACTAAACACATGCAATGTTCGGAATATTTAAGCAAAGGAATGTTTTTTATTGCAAAAGCGTCTTAAGAGCTTAGAAAATATGCCAGCAGACCAGGGTACAGATTAAGAAAAAATTGTGAATTGGGATTAGAATGTCACATTGAAGTTTAATTTTTGAATAAACCAATTTAAGAATTCTCTTATATGTTGCATGTGGTTCTTGCAAAAGGATTATGTAGTTAAGCAAAAATAAATATTTTCTTAACCAAGTTCTTGTACAAATAAAAAAAAATGAATTCGGGCAAAAAAAATTATATTCAGCCGTGCACAAAAGAACAAAAAAACCAAACCGAACAATTTTATTCGGATTCGTTTTTGCGTGCTATGGAAAACGCTTTTTTTTTGGAAATTCTCTCATTTAAATAAAATTTCCATTACTTTATATTTATTTAAATAAACATGACTTAGCTATTTTTGTTAGAAAGAAAATTTTCTTTGTGTAACGTGGGAATCCTGTCGCACTTATCATCATGTGTTCGTGTATGAAATGTGCACATGCACGAACTCAATAAAATTCGTTTTGGCTGTGCATGCTATTTTTTGGGTTGAGTCAGAAAAATAAATAATTTAAAAAATTGTCAATACATATATAACTTGAAGTTAGCATAAATATAAACTAAGAATACCAAAGAATATTTAAAAAAATATTTCAGTATAAAAAACGTATTTTTTTAAACCTATTTTGCCGATTCGTTTTAATTTCTCTTGAAACAAAACATTCGACTTCAAACCACATACAAATTTGGTGAAATTGGGAGCACCAAACATTCGCTCTCAAAACAAATCCGAATAAAATCTAGGAATTAATTTTCCAAAGCATGGCCGATTATTTACTTTTCATTTAAAATAATGATGACGCATGTCTGAAACCTTTTAAGCAATTCAGTCTTGTTAAGAATAAACTACTTAAATATGGATACACATTCTATTACTGATAGATAATACTGATTCACAAAAACATCTTTAAGTTTCGCCATTAAAACAACCAGAGGGTCGGCTTCAAAAACTGCATTAAGTATAACATTTGTTGAAAATCGTTTTAAATCTTTTCTGAGTAGTTTATTTCTAAATTCATTATTAACCATAGGTCTTAAATAGTAATAATTGAACTAGTTTGCTACCAGTATGCAAATGGCAAACGTTGGCAAAAGTCTCATCGAAAACGTTTATAACATTAAAGTAATAGCGTATAATTCTTGGGGGAGGGTGGGGATATACCAAAACCCACCTTTTTTTTTTTATTCAGCACCTCGCTAATCTTAAACATATCAGTTAGCTCCTTAAAGTGAGCACACCAGTTACAGACCACACTTCAAGACATTCAGACTGGTTGCTAACTACACAATTTCAAACTAGTATGGTTTCCGGCCAATTGCCTTAAAAAAGACAAAAAAAAACACACTTTATTGGCTGCTTAAAGTTTTAAAATTATTTCGCAACTTATTTACAACAAAACAAAAAAAAATTGTCAAAGTTCAACTAAAACCTAAAATGCAAAGGAACTGTACACATGCAATATTTGCGATATTTAACCAAAGGCATGCTTTTTATCAGAAAAGGGTCTTAACACGCATACACAAATATGCCGCACACACACACACGGAGAATCTTGTCCTAAAGCTCATGTGTGTGCTTATACACAGTTATATAGTTGTGGCATATTGGGACTGCTGGTGGCAGGGGCACGTCTGCGGGTTAAAAGCGAAACCTTATCGAAAACGTTTAAAAGCACGCAAATTCCACGTGGGCAAGATAAAACATGCATAAGCCAGGTTAAAACGGACAAACGCCAGACACACACACACACACATTTAAGCCAAGTAAAAGATGTATGGGTATGTGTGTGTTAAAAATATGCCAATGTTAAATATTTGTCGTACGTTGTCGACTGTTGTTGTTGTTGTTGGCCTTGTTGTTGCCTTTGTCGCCGTTGGTTTGTCACCCCTCAGATAAAACGTTAACTACACACACACACACACATAAACACACACGCACACATAAGCATTAAAAGCCTATATGCCTAATGCTAAGTTTACACTGGTTGTTAATTTGCGAAAATGTTGTCACAAGCAAAAAGTGTTCACATTGCAGTCACAAAAAGTTGATAAAATTATGTGTCACAAAGTTGTGAGAAAAAACAATTTGTTGAAAAAAACGGTGACCAGAAGTTTATAAAGCGTAAATAATGAACTAGTTCATGAACCAGAACTTATTTTATTATATTCACAACGAAGAAGGTATTCTAGAAAAAATTGAAGCAACTTGCGAATTGCTCTCATTCCTAACTAATACGTGGAGACTGAGAGAACTTTAAAAACCTGAACTTTTGAGATATGCGAAATTTCGCACTGAAAAACAAAACTTTTCTCTGCTCCAAATATCTATTGCTATTTTAAATTAAACCATAAGTTCTGTTCTTGCATTTGGTTCAATCATTAAACTGTGTTTTTTATTTTTACTTATTTTTTGTTATATCTAAAATTTTTTTTAAATTCCAATCGTCAAGTTGAAAGAAAATAAATTCCACAGCCACTCAAAAAAAACGACTTTTGGATCCAGAGGACAGACCATATTTTCCGTATGTACCCTGACATATCAGGGCACCTTAGATCTATGGAATGACCTCATTGGTGTTTAAGGAATTCCTTCAAATGCATTTCATTTGTTTTAGGAACTAGTCAATTGGGAGCTGAGGCTCATTAGAACTAAAACAATGGCTACACGAGAACCATGGCAAACCGTGCCACAGTATGTAATTTATGTTCACTAGGGTGGCCATTTTTGCAACATCCCACGATTTTAATAACGTCACCCCCTAAAAACTTTCCTTTCTACCTGCATGTAGCGCCTGTAAAATTCAAAGGCGCTCAAAATGTTTTCGATGGTCCCTAAAATAAGTCAAAGGTCGTTATTGATATCGACGGCTTAAAAATCCTCCATACCAGTGGTGGCCACCCTAATGTTCATGCTGAGGGACTCTTGCATTCCTGTGCCGCTTAGCTGTTCCGTGGTTTGCCGTTGTGACGTAGTGTGAACGCAGCATAGGTATGCGTGTGTAATCTTTTGCGTGCTTTACGCATTACGCATCCAGGCAGCCGCACAGGACAACGTTGCAGGACACTTTGAATTATTCATTTACACGTTGTTTTTATATCGTGGCAAGTGGCAGCGAGTGAATGAGACAGAGATAGTAGCAGAGAGAGATGGCGTTGGAGCTGGAGTGAGACCAACGTGTGCCGCACGCCTAGAAGGCGGCAACTGTATTTACTTTTTATCGTTGATAAAGCGCATAATTTATAGCTTGTTCAAAAATTTAAATGCCCATGAGAATGTCAAATAATACGGCACCATACCATTGCCTACTGCTACTGCCCCCCGTCGACTGCCATGTGGCAACAATGAACAAAGCACAAAGGAATTTCTTTGTCAATGTAAACGTGCGTGTGTGTGACCTGCGAATGTGAGCAACGGTCAGCTTAGCCAACAAAGTAGCTGCAGGTGGCTCTTAGCTTTGGATTACCATTTAATAAGCCTTGGCAGGTCCTGCCAATTAGTAGCTCATTAAAAATTTCTATAAATATGCACAAAATTAAATTTAAAATCAATAAAAACGCCTTCGCTCAAATTAAGTACTAACCCAATTAATGGCTTGTCAAGCTACAAATTAGCTGTCTGAAGTTCGCTATATCCTTATATCAGTGTAGTCGGAAACTTATTTAAATTAAATTTACACGAAAATAGACTAAAATGTCAATGAGATACAATAAGCTGTGCGGTTGGAAGCGAGTTGTCTATTTATATGCTATTGTTGGAATACTGTCAGGTGACTCCCTTTATATATATGGGTTGAATTTTTTGAGAAAGAGAGAGTTTTCTATAGTTAGCTTAAACCATCTGAGCTTGCCATAGTTTTTTGAGTTCTTCTTCTAGTAATGAAAGTCGACTTTAGTAATGAAACTTCCCAAGCTGAGGATGTAATATGGAGATGAAAGATCTCCTCCAGCTCAATCAATGGTGATTCATGATTGATTGATCGATCTCATGATTTTGATGCATGAAGAAGAAGAAAACAAAAAACTTCGTATCGCCTTTTCTAAACTAGTCCATTCCTTAAATTCCTTAACAACCATAGAAATTTTTTTTGTTTTTCAAACTCAAGCTGAACAGAAATGAATGTATTGTGTCGAAAATTGGCTTAAATTGTATATCAATAGTATTGAGAAGCCCATGCTCTGGATTTTATGAATAGACTTAAAAACATTGTAAAATATATGCAGAAACCAGCAGTAAAGTGAGTATACGACAATATTAAGCTTAAAAAAAAGTAACTTCTTAGTACATTGGGCACAATACTTCGAGTTTTTGAAAAAATTTAGAATAAAATTCCTATAAATATATAATTTGCAATGAATAATCATATCTTTTGATCCCAAGCCTCTTTGGTAAAGTCTTTTTATACCCTGTAGCGTATGGTACAAAGGGTATTTTAAGTTTGTGCAAGCAGAAAATGTATGTAACATACAAAAGGAAACGCCGGAGACTCTCCAAAGTTACTTAAAGTATGATCAGGGTGACTAGAGAAGTCAATATACCCATGTCCGTCTGTCTGTCTGTCTGTATGAACGCCTAGATATCAGAGATGGTAAGAGCTAGAGCGACCAAATTTTCAGATTAGATGCGTAATTATGTCAGGGAAATCAAGTTTATTATACTTTTCCGATATTGAAGTTGTATTATATAGCTCCCATAGAGGTGCTATACAGGACACCGAAAAAATCAAAAGTTTTAGATGGATAATTCGTTTGTTTATGAAGATATCATAACCAAATTTGGCACTCGGAAGATTTTTTAGAGTACCCAAGCACTGTACCAAATTTGATCAAAATCGGTGGACTAAACCATATAGCTCCCATAGAAACGATCGGTAAAAAAAAAAGATTTTTGTGAAAAATTCGTTGTGTTTCGTTTGTTTGTGAAGATATTGTAACCAAATTTGGCATTAAGAAGTTTTTTAGAGTACCCAAACACGGTACCAAATTTGATCAAAATCGGTATATCATATAGCTCTTATAGGAAAGATCGGTCGAAAATACGTTTTTTGTAAAAAATTCGTCGTGTTTCGTTCGTTTTTGAAGATTATCGTAACCAAATTTGGCAGTCGAAAGTTTTTTATAGTTCCCTATCAGTGTACCAGATTTGATCAAAATCAGTTGACTATACCATATAGTCCCCATAGGACCGATCGGTCAAAAATAATTTTTTGGTGCAAAATTCGACTGATTTCTGTTTGTTTATGAAAATATCGTAGCCACAAAATATTTTGCAAGCAATATGTCGGACTTAATTGCAATGTGGTGGTACAGGGTATCCCAAAGTCGTCTGCGCCCGACTTTAACGTACGCCATCTTTTTTTTTTAGTCGTAACTCCAAAGCGATTTAATAAAGTTAGTTTGGCTGATTAAGTTGTATTTTGTGCGTTAAAATTTTCACCAAAACCAAAGCTTTATAGAACCTCTAAGGACTCTGCATTATCAATTTCAATGTTTAAAATTTTCGACAAAATCCATAAAATTATACTGGACGATCAAACAAAAGAAGTGCTGAAGTTGGCGGTATCTTAATTGGTCGGGGACGTCACATTTAACATTAAAATAAAAAATTAAAAAGCGCGTAATGGGTGCCACCTATGCTTATGGTCGACCATAATAGCAACCTTAAAACTAAATTTTATGCATTTAGCTATAAGTTGCTTTTCCATGCACCTTAATCTTTAGTTCCCACTAATTAAAACTATTTTGTGTTACCAAAAACTAAGAAGGTCAGGCAATTTCATCACTGAATCAAACTTTTACTTTGAGGGCCTCGGGAAAGACTTTTGTGTGAAAGGTATAAAAAAGGTTGAAATATTTTAATTAAATTTATTTAAAAACTTACGGACTAATCAAACTGCCCTCGTACATTCATTGTAATTCTTGTTGGCCTTGTTAGATTATTATAGGCGCAGGAAAGTAAACGAAATTTTTACTTTTAGGCAGTTAAGAAATTCAAAAAATAGTAACATTTCCTGGGGGTCAATTTTTAAAATGCAACTATTAGATACAAAATTCCATTTCCGAAAATCGGGAGGAATTATATTTTGTTGTAAAACATGTGAAGAAATTTATAAAAATTTTTTCGATCAAATATTGAGTGGTAGTCGGAGGTAGCCTTAAAGCAAAGTAGCCAAATGATAAAAAAAAACCAACAAAATTGTTATAACTACTCGAATATATTTAAAGCCGAAAAGTTTTTAAGCTCAGTTTTATTTTGTTTCTGAATTTATACTTATAAATAGTAAAGTGAATGAAGATTTCGTAGCTACATGTATCATGATAAATGCAGGTTTTTTTTGTTTGAAAATGTTTGCGAAAGCTCATAAAATACAAAATGTCAAATTTGAGCGACAATAACTAAAAAACCACTAATATAATTTACAATTTTTTTTCTGCACAGGGATACCTTAAAATGTGTCAAATAATATTCAATTTTAATTTTGTCCAAATTTTGATTTTCAGCAGGAGGGCTTTTGGCCAAAATCTGGCCACGCGGGCCCATTGTGCGATGGAACAAATTCGATGGAAGAGCCATTAAAGTTATCCAATAGCACAAAAAATTGATCAAGGAATTCCATTAAAAATCATCTTCAAGGATGAGACTCATTTCAATTTAAATGGCTGTATGGCCAACAAACCAAATTAAGACAACTGGACCAACAAGAATTCTCGTGAATATTAAGAGAATGCAATGCATCCTCAATAAATGACTATAAGGGCCCTATTTATTCAAGAATGCTGCTGCTACAATCAATTCGGATTGATAGCTTTCAATGTTAGCCGATAATTTATATCCCAAAGTAGCACGGAATTAACTTTAGAAATAACTTGTATATAATAGAATACATTTAATATAGTCTGCAGTCGGCTGCTCGAAATTAGTTACATAAATAACATATATAGTATATAAAAATTAGCTGCTATGCGTTCATTGTAATAAATTTTGAATTTTTTTGCATGATTTTAAAAACACGCTTAAAAATATTTAAATAAAGTACTACATTTTTCAAATATGCCAGACCCTGAGCCAAAAAAGTTCTACAATAGATTATCATTATCAATAATTCATTTGGCCATGGCCGTATGGCATAAGCTCTCCTAATTATCGAAAATACAAACCAAATTGGACTAGTTTATGTTACTAACAAGAATAATTTACTTAATCGCAGCAAAAACTGTAATTATTTTATATAACAAATTAGCAAACATTTTGCACCAAAAAAACATTTGAATATTAATTCAAATGCAAATTTAAGACTAAACAGCAAATTGAATTTGGACGTAAATCACAAAAATTGCCACAGGGTCAGCGGGCTGTGGAGCGGTGTGGAAAGTTGGTGCAACAAAATAATTACATACACCTCCGGGGCACTGCCTCTAAATGCAAAATGATTTAAGAGACTCACAAACACAGACACCTATGCACATGTTGTAGGTATATAAACTTGTACATAATTGCAGTTTAATAGCTAATTAGAATTGTAGAGCACAAAAAATTAAAAGCATACTATTTTGGGGCGTGGCACAACACATGTTTTATTTACGCATTTTTGAATTGTGTATCGTTATACAGCGGTGGGGGCTGTACAATGGTTGAAGAGAGGGTCTCTTAGTGAGTGAGTCAAAGTGAAATGCAAATTGAAATGCAATGTGATGAATGTGGAAATGTAAAATATGTGGCGTTAAATTTCAAAAGCGAAACATGAGAAGCCAACAAATGCGACTGTGGGTTATTCAAAGAGAGAGAGAAAGAGAGAGTGTTGGCAGTGCAGAGTGACAGTGGAAAAAAAAGTTAAAGCAAATATTTTTTGAGCAAGTGGCGTAGATAGACAGGGATTAAGTGTAGCCCAATTGAATATGAAATATGCAGCAGTCGGATAAGTGGGCTACCCTGCCTCTCCTTTTCCAGAGTAAGCTGGGGATGGCTCAATATTTTCTGAAAAGTTAACGTTAATATACTTTTTAAGGTTCACATGAGTCTTGATTCCAAAAATAAAGTATCAAGCTTTTTTATCGAAAAATTTTTGTTTTTTTGAAAGTTCTTAACAAACCTACCAGATGGATTTCATAGTGTAGGTGTAAACCTCAAAAGGCTTCCCTTGCAAGGGGCTTAGCTAATCTGGTCAAAAGAATGGACATCGTACATCAACAGAGGCTATGATAAATAGAATGGTAACAATTAAGACCTTGCACGCCTTTTTCTGACAGTTACATACATTTCACAAATCTATAATATCTAAGACATCATGGATGACCGTAAGCCTATTTTCAAATCGCTTGTCCGCAAGAACAGACTAGCCAAATGAAGCAATGACTGCGCAGAAAACGGGTTCAATTTTTTATATATAGCTATATGAAACAGTGGACTAATATTGATCAAACTTCAGAAAGGCCAAATCTCGGGCCACTCGTGGAATGCCACCTTGTAGTGGTGGCGGGCTCCTTAGGGGCAATGAATGAAAGAGCGATGCCGGCGGTAGCATAGTTATCGGTAGGGACACCTATGCCGGTAAAGTCGAGGTAGAGTTCTGAAACTAAGAGCAGTTCATGATGCCCTTTTTGGCAGCCGAATTGCCATCAGGTAAGCGTCTGTGTCCCAAGACAGGGGCGGCTTTTAACTAAAGATCTTTGAACCCATCAGTCATTGATTCTCATAAAAGCTTTCAGAATAACATGGAACAAAACAATAATGGAAACATGTCTCCAAGGGGTACCCAACAATTATTGGTCAATCCCCCTGCTACGACAGCCAGCACGACAAGATGATGAATGTAAAAGAGGCTCTAGGACTACTCCCCCCCCACCCCCGGTGATCAATCGTAGTATATGCCAAGACCCCCCCCCTTCCCCATCCCTAAGTTGCACCTGGTGGTCATAGATTTACAAAAATGGATAACTGGATGTCACTACGTGACAAAAACCTAGGGGGCCCCCGGTCGAGTCATCAAGCTTGGTATTTTCAAGACCCCTCTCCCCCTAAACGGGTCACGTAATTTGGGTATGGCCCCTAATAGTAAAAATACTGCTTGGTGTGCATTGTTTTATGGTGACGATCAAGAAGGAATCATCAGAGTCGACTCCTGGGCCTATGCGGAAGATTTGGTGTTAAGATGTTGTTCTACAAAATATCAAACCAGACAAATGAAAGTGGTTTCTTGGTCCTTACAAATCATAGAAGCAGAACTCAAATATTTTAATAAATCAAAAGTTGAAAAACAAATTTTTTAAAATATATTATTACAACAGATTATATAATAATCTGCATATTTGTATCTTAAATTTTAAAATTTCTTGTATATGTTGAACTGGAAGCGATCCATTAAGTCTCCCCCCATTAATCTACGCCACTGTCTCACAGCAGCAAATGAGGTCAACCGCCGTCCGACAAAGTCCAGTAGTCCCACAAAGGCAAACGTGGTTTAAAGCAAAGGCAGAAAGGCATGCGCGGCACTTGCAACGTTGCAAGCTCTGCCTTTGCATTAAAATTGGCGCAAAGCAAATTTATGACTATTAAGCTGAAAAGTATGTGGCATTTGTTGCTATTTTTGCGCCTTAAGTTATGCAAAACCATTGCGCTAAAATATGCAAAGCAATAGTAATTTTATGCTTGGTTTGGCTTTTTTTTGCTCTCTCTCTCTCCCTTGGACTTGCAGCTGGCGGCCATGTTGCAACTGCGGCGCCATTTTGCGGAATAGCAATGGCGTCGTAATGTAGCAACAGCAGAAGTTTAAAAAAAAGAAAAACAAAAACAGGTGACGGCATTTGGTTAACTGCCAGCGAATACTGTGTTCTGTGCTCTGTTTTCTTTTATCAAAATAAATGAATCAAATTAAATGAAAAATGCATTAAGACCCGCTTAATTGAAATACGGACGGATAAGCGTCAACGGTAGCAGTTACAGTTACAGCAACAGTTACATTCACAGTTACCTGTGTTTCTTGCCGTTTCCGTCAATGGACGCGCATTCGCCCATCGGCTCGCGACTCCCAAAGCAATCAACCTAATTTGTCATATGACACTTGTCAGTGGCGTAGTTGGGGTTTATTGCGTGAAGGGAGTCAGGATATACTATTATCTTGTTCCCTACATATTTCTGAGTATGAGATAGTAATAGTCATATGTGATGCCCTTGTACTTAGGTGAATGCAGAGCTGTCGAAAGCGAGTCTGAGTCAGGGAAGAGGGCGAAATCTCTCGGGTCCGCGTTTTGTAAAGGGGCCTAGAAGATTTTAACCTAGGGAACGTGTAAGACGTACTGACCCCATTTGGTGCGTTGAGCACTTGACTGTAACTAGTTCTTATCCTTCTTTTTCCTAAATTTATCGCTGTCTCTCTATCCCATTAAAGAGCTTTTTGTTGTCGTCAATTATTTTTATTTTTACATTCTACGATACAATTGGTTTACCAGAGCAAAACTTCGGATTATCGGCCGATAATCAAAGCGAGCAAGGACTAAAGCCCGCTAGTAATGTACAAACCTGAATGATTCTGTTATAAGCGATTACTGCACAGCCCGAATACCAATAGCAAAAGGGCTGCAAATGCATAGAGTTTCGGTTTGCCTGGTAGGGGACCAATAGCAGGGACCTCTTGTTTAACATATATTTTGCAATAGCTTATATTTTTAAGATATTGTGAATAGGCCTGGTTAGTACCGAGCTGGAAATGCCTGAGTTCTTTCTCTTTTGATGAAAAACTGTCAGCTCTTGAAGAAATTATGAATCCCCTAAATCCCCCGTATTTACCTCACTAGCTCTAGTCATTTCACACATGTACCCTCCCCCTCTTTACTGCACTATTCCACTCCACTCACCCACTCGAATACCCCTTTTTCCCAATCCTCCTAGGACCCTGTCTGGCTGTCAGTCAAACACTTTAGTCCAGTCAGCCAGTCAATATTTATAATGAAAGCTAATGAGCGGCACGCGGGCGGCTGCGTGACAAGCGCTCCATGTGGCGCAGCACTCAGGAGTCCACATTGGGTTAAGTTAAATGCGGCAGACAATCCTAGCGGTCAGTGCTGAACGGAGAGTGTATGTAGGTAGAGACAACGTTTGACATACAGATAAACTGTGGTACAGTCAGTTGGGTCACGCTGCAGTGCATCCATTGTGTGTTTTGCTGCACTCCCTATCTAAAGCCATCTCAGTTGCTTTTTTAAAAATTGCTCCGCATAAAAGTTGAATGCAGACGATTCAAGTTGCCACCGCGTGGCAAAAATAAATTGAAAGTACTTGTCCATTGTTTGATTAATGTGTCAATAATGGTAACGAGTTGGAGCGCTGCAGGGTGGCACATAAATGATCCTAACTTGTAAAAAAATGCATTGAGAAAATAAAGGCAAAAACTTAAAGGGTGCATTTTTTGGGGACACGTTGAGCCAGGCGCTGTGCAGGACTTGGCTAATGATATTGGTATATAAACAAATAAATGATGTGTTAAGACAAATTGCTAAATAAGTTTGGAGGTGCCACTGGTAATTCCAAAAAGGCAGAGAATGAGACAGACCATGGTCTGTCCGTCTGTTTGAACAATCCCTCTTCAGATTAAGTTTTTTGAATTATTACGATTTCTTGCCGCATTCGCCCGTATAAGGCTTTTCGCGAATTTCAACTTCAGCAATGCTGTTTCAAAATTTTAGCTGAAGCTATGTGACGTCAAACCCTAATTCAAAACCAAAAATCAGATGAAAGTAATTCCAAATATAAATAAAAATTATATCAAAATTCGACTTAATGTAAGCTTTGTTATACACGACCCAGAGTCCTAAATTTTATAGTTGCCTTATATGAATCGACTTTTTACCGATGCAATCCCACACCTCACCTCCTCAACATATGCACCTAAGAATCACGAGACCACAGATATTTAGTATAGCATTTTCGACTTAACTTTTGATCCACATCAAAATCGGCTAAAATTTTTTGGAATGCAGCAGAAAATAAATAAATAAAAAAACCTCAATGACTCTAAAAGTTTGTCTACACAGCAAATCACAAAAAGCTCAAAATCAGTGCTTCTCAAACTTTGCTAACACGCTCTTTACTTAACTGCGTAGCAAATCAATGTTAAACTTACCATTATGTTAATTTGACTTAACAGCGTAGCAAATTGAATATCAATGTTGAACTTAACATTATGTTATAATTCTAACCGTTTACTACGTAATTTTTCCTACCGCTCACGTACACACGATCGCCAATACAACCGCAGATAGCTGTTCTCACCACACTTGCTTGCCTATGTACCGAACAACGAGTAAAAAAGTAGACAAAGTGGAACAGCTGGCCGTTGGCGTTTACACGCTCTCTTTCTCTGTTGAGAGCAGATTTCAAAGAACTGCCCGGGTCATGTGTGATGTTTTTTTGCATGTGTGCAAAGAGAAGGACAGAAAAACTAGAGTGCCGTCGCCTACACTGCTCTAACATACAGGTATTAAACTTCCGGGCACTGCCTCGACTGTATTACATTTTTAGTCTTATACTACTATAATTTAAAACAATTTAAAAACAATACACAGTTTTAGCAGTACGTAATTAATTTTTAATCCCTCAAAAGAAACTCACCCATCTGTAATACTTTTGCCTACAATTTAAGATGTAAATACTAATGTTACCAGTTCCACTAAGGACTATGCAGCCTATGTGTGTCAACCGGTGTAGCCAATGTACATAATGTAGGTACATATGCATGTATTTTACTATATAAAACTGATGTACTGCTTAACGCTTCTTTTAATTCTATCCAGCACCCAATTAGTGAGAAACCAATTACCTTGGTGCAAACCATTGGCGGGTTCAAGATTTTATCATAGAAGGGTTTCAGGTTTTTGAATTCGTTCTTTATTCAATTTGAATACTTTTACATGTTGAAATAAATCGATTAGTACTACTGCAGCTTAAATATGAATATTTTTTTAATGCCAAAAACATTTTTATATTATATGTATTTATTTGGGAAACCCCAATTTTTTAACAAGTGATATGAAATTATAGATTACTTAAATTAATTCTTGGGATGTTAGTTTTGATTATTATTCGCATCTTGGCAGAATTTACATGATTTTATCTCTGAATTATCCTTGTAAGCAAAGTCTGCTTCACCACGAATGCGTCGGGCCAATTGAATATCGCGCGGCATGATTGTAACACGATGAGCGTGTATTGTGCATAGGTTGGTATCTTCAAAGAGGCGCACCAAATAAGCTTCAGCCGCTTCCTGCAAAAAAAAAAAAAAAAAACGACAAAATATTCCTTACAATATTGACTTGATCATAGATAATCGTATTGCCCATGCTTACCTGCAAAACTTCCAAAGCGGCCGTCTGGAAACGAAACATACACTCCATGGTTTCTGTGATGTCACGGACTAAACGCTGGAAGGGCAGCTTTCGAATCAAAAAGCCGGTGCTTTTCTGGTAACGCCGGATTTCGCGCAAAGCAACGGTACCGGGACGATAGCGGTAAGACTTCTTAGTGCCTTCCAAAAATGTTGAAGCTGATTTTCGAGCAATATGCAAACAAAAATCGCGGGGCGCCGGTTTGCCACCAGTCGATTTACGAGCGGTTTGCTTGGTACGAATCATATTTAATTACGATAGAAATCTGTATTAAATAAAAAAAAAAATTATTTGTAAGTACATAATATGCTTAAAAACTAAGTATATAAAATATAATTTAATGGAGAAAAATGGGACATTTAGATTTTAAAGTAGTATATAAGCTTTGCTCAGCTTTGCCAAATTTTTTCAAAGTTTCAATTTAGGCTTTTTTGCAGAAAAATATTGTAAACTCTGTTGTCACAAAAGGGGCTGCATTTTACAATATTTTAAATCAAGTCAATACTTTTAATAAGGTTTATAAATTCATGTTTGCTTAGCAAGCAGCAATTCATGTAGGCTACACCTTGGTAACACTTTTAATTTTGTTCTCTTTTGTAGCAGCGCAAAGAATAGCACCAATCTGTCAAGGCCAACGTTAAAATACTCTGCATAAATGCGCTAGCTTTATAGGATTAGGATGTAAGACCGTACAAATATGTATCTTACATGGCAACTTGCCCTAAACGGCATACTAAATACAGAGCGAAAACCGAACTGCGTAAAAAAGTATTAGAAAACGCGCGTCGTGACTTTTGATGCTGGTAGCAGTCTGCACCAAGCCGTTTCGGCACGCAGCGATTGGCGATCGCTTGGCGTCTTAAACAAACGCTATGGCGTCAGGTAATACACCCTGCTGCGTCGAAAACAAACACACAAAACTGCACTAATAACTTACGTTTATATTATTGCTTAAATTCTTCACTTGTATAAAGTCGCAATAAAATTCACAAGGTGGCGTAAGTCTTGCTTAATATTACTGCCAAAAATTTATTAACCAACAAACAAGTGCTGAAAATTAATGAAACATGCGTAGACACAACTCAACTCTTTGACAGCCGCAACAAGAAAGAACAATTTGGCAAATAACAACAGCGTCCCTTGCAAAAAACAGCGGCAACTTTTTACCGTTATGAATGTCTGTGATGATCTCTCTCTCGCTTTCTCAATCTGTGCGCATTTGTTTTTGTAATACACTTTATTTGCATATACACACAACGCTCTTTGCATACATACACATGCGCACGCCACTGCGATCTTTTGCTCTCAGCTTTGTCTGAAGCGAAGAGCGTAGCGAGAGCATTTTCCGTTTTGCTTTGTTGCTGCACACTGGCGCAGTTTTCCGTTTTTTGTTGTCCAGGCATTTCGTACGCAAAAAGTTTGCAGTTGAGCATTGGACTGGACCGTGTTAGGAACTAAAATAAGGTTTGAGTGAAAATTTTTCGGGAATAATTTCTTTTTCATTCTCGTTGAATTACGCGTCACTTTCTCGTTAATAGCCCTCTATCGTCAGTGCAAAACTTGCTTCTTACTTATTATAACCATGGACTGGACCATGTTGGAATAATAAGGATTTTAACCCTCCCTCTTTTTATTCCCTTTTTCTTTGTTCTAAACTTGCGAATGCACGAATAAGGCTGGTGGCGAACGAAATTTTTAGCTGTGTGTGTTTTGTTTTCTAAACACGAAACTTTCAGTACAACACATATATCCATCTCATTCACTTTCACGAAGCAATGCTAAGAGAGCTTTCCTAACAGAAAAGCTTTTGACCTCCCTCGCACTCACACGCTACATACAATAAGGGATAGCTTTTACTGACGACACCAACTTATATTATTTCTCCATGGACTGGACTGAAAAAATATGCTGTGTGAGCAGAGAGTACCAAATCTATCTACTTAGTGCTCTCTCGTTTGAGTTTATAAAGCTTTGTAGCGAAATTTAAAAAATAAACTTTGTTTCTTTCGTCAGGTACCTAATATATGATTTTGTATTTACAATGCAGTAATAATAAATAAATTTATAATAGACATATTTCTTATATGACATTATTTTACCGTAAATGTTATTGTTTATTATTTTCAGTGTACATAATTCAATTTCTTTAGTGCGTTGTATTTATTGTGTTTACACTAGGGATGGGTATCGCGTACTCGAATATCGATATTCTGTATCGATGTGTATCGAATGCAACCGATGTGGAATATCGATATATCGTCCAAAATTATCGCTATCTCGTTATATTGTCGCGTATAAATAATTCAACATAAACGCACAAGTGGCACTTGTCAAGTGGCCATTCCACCTTGAACGCTTAGCTTTTGCGCCGAATTCGTAAATATCGTCAATATCGGAGGAAAATATCAATATCGGATGCATCGTCGAACATGGATATCCATACAAAATAGTCGACAGCCAAATAAAGAATATTGATATTCCGATATATCGATACACTATCGCCCATCTCTAGTATACACCCTGCAGCTTATTCAATTCGGCGGGTAAATGGTAAAGCGAAAGAGCCCAAAAAAACAAACGATTAATCGAAACCAAAAAGACACAGATGTTAGTATCAAAATGTTAACAAATAATATATAATAATTAATAAAAATTAAAAGTTAATTTTTGTAATAGTCCTCTACGAAAACACAAAAAACGCGACCAAACAAAAGCTGCAATTTATTTTGGTTACGGAGCGAATAGTGTGTCGTTAAAAACAAAATGTGCAACTTATCGAATTTTTGTTCCGGCAGTTTTTTTTTAAGTGAATTGGTTATACATGCCACAAGGCAATTATAGTGATTTGGGTTGCGATTTAAATTTTGGATGAAGAAATAAGGTCAGAACTTTTAAAGCAAACCAATAACATTTTTAATGCTCCTCTATTTAATGGTGATTATAGGTTGCGATATTCGCCACATTGGTTTTGTTTGTGGCGGCAAAACAAAACAGCTGTTGTTCCACTGGCGCCATCTAGTGTAAACAGCTAGCATAATCTTTTGGGTATCTGTCCTAAACACAATATTTACCTAGCAAAAGACAGAATTTGGTCACGAAAGGAACCGTGTGTCTCTGGTAACAAAATGTGAATTTTATTGGAATTATTATCGATAATCAGCTGCTTTTTGTTTACAAATAGCTAATTTTTAAAAGGCGCGAAATAAAACATAAAAACATGAATTATCGTCAACGTTTATTATGCTATTTTGTGTAAACAATGCTATAATAATGACATGCATTGCAATTGAATTGTTGGATAAGGAAAAACGGAGGCGGCAAACTAAGGAAAAGGCGGAGTGTTTGGGTGACCCCATATTTAATGCGCAGAGCTGAGTGTGAACTGAATTGCATAAACGTATTTTAACTTGCACATTTTTGTTACCATTGCAAAAATTTTATTACAATAGCTATTTTACCCATCCTTTCCCAACGATCCGCAACGATTTTGTTGACCAGCCAACGATTTCGCGTACTTAATTACTAGCTGAAGTTCTGTTTTTTTTGAGGTGGCATCAAAACCGAGAAAATCTTTTTGCTGGGTGCGCCATCTATGATTTGCTACTTACATTCAAAAAACTAAAAACAGAGCAACAGCTGGTCTAAATTTTCATATCTATAACACTTATTGGTTCCGAAACGTTCTTGAGTGTTTTTTTATATGAGTTTTGTTTATTTTTCGTGTCTTCGTATAGGCCATAAATTGCACATTTTTCTACCAAAAAAAAAAAAAAGAAATTTTGGGATAAAGGCCATTTTCAAATTGTTTCTGACCAAACGCGTGGCTACATTTTTTTACTGAAGTTTTGTTTTGTTTGGATGCGGTTATAGTGTCATCAAAAAACTAGTCGTACCATTAACTGTACATATAGTACAGGGTCAATACAAGAGAATTAAAGGATTCAATCACTTGAAATTGTTTTCATCATTTAAGTATCCTCTACCCAGACATCAGTGCTGCAACGACCTTTTCGGTAAGATATTTTGTTCTCTCGCACAATTTCAATATACTCCCTATCGCAGCTGTTTACAGTGTATAAAAAGATTTAAAAACATGGCTCAGCACCATCAGTTACAAGCCAACAAACCTCTAACCCAAGTCTGACCACTCAGCCAAAAGTTAGTGCCAAAAAATAAGGCTCCCTTAAGCACTAAATACTTGTTATTCAAAATACTCATTTACTGCGGCCCAAAGTGCGTTCGAGTGCGTTCAAGTGCGTTGTCCAAAAAAAAAAAAAAAAAAATAAACCCTTCATCAAAGCCCCAGCCGAAGAGACAGCGGGTGTAAAAAACACGGGGGGACAAAGGGGTACCAAAAAAGGAAAGAAATCCAATTTAATGACTGCAATGGCCATGAAAAGGAGACGGTGGCAACGACGTTGTCTGCATGTGTACCAGCAGGACCCAGCTCAAATGGGCGGCTCATATTGGTGGGTAAGTTGCTGGGTGGTGGTAGCTGCTGGTCCGTGCACGAATCCGGGTCCGGGTCTGGCCCCCTGCGGACCGTTGACTTGTGCTTGGCCCGCGTCTTTGTTTTCATTGCGGCTGTCACTTTGGCACAAAACGTTAATGGCAAGTGTAAAATACTTTAAGCCAAGCGAACTTGTAGCAGCAAAATGGCTGAAAAAGTATGGCAAAAAGTATGGAGAAAGAGAGAGGAGGCGGTTACGAAGAGAGCATAGCTATAGACCCCAGCAAGGGCGTAGAAAAAAGAGTTTAATTAACACGAAAATGGTTTCAATTACATAAAATTACATTTCCTCACAGAGCACTCAGGACTCAACACTTGCCAGAGCTATAGATAGCCAAGGACGAGCTAGTTTTTAGTGCCCAAGAGAGACGGCACTGCCCACACACTCTCACCAGGTTCTTTCTTTGACTGTTTGAGTTGGCTCAGTTGATTTGTGCAGCAAGATTTATTGGGCGTCTGTTGGGCAAATTGGTTGAAACAGTGACGTAGATGGTTTTTTGTGATAAAGGGATATGGCATGATATGATTTTTGTGCGAGAAACAAGTTCTTAATTTTTTATTTAGAAAATACGTTATTGTGAGAGCTGGTGGTTTTTGAATTTGAAAAGCGTGCTGGCATGGGTAAGCGGTATGCTAAGATAGAGAAAAAAAATGTTGAGTGCAACAAAAAATATACTACCTCAAATCAGTTAACTATAGAAAATATTGCATTTAGCCGATATTCGTTAGAATTTTATGCCCTGCTTTATACTACTATTTTGATTACTTTACTGAACTAGTTTTTCATTGAAATCTTGTGCATCAAATGGGAATTTTTATTCTTATATAACCTCCAAAAATCGCTTACTATTTTTTTAGATTCATGGATCTGGTTGTTTTTTGCATGTTTTTGAGGTTACTGAATCTGAATCCAAGGCTGTCAGAAGCCTGCCGTGGTGGTTTTTATTTTTAAACTCAAAACTGTTGTACATTTAGTATGTTGTTTGACATCCAAATTTCGCAAGGGAGCAGAACATTGGTTCTTCATATAGAAAGTTCATTTTACAGTATTTTTTTGTAAAGTGGAAGATGGTAAAATTCCTTGTTGGGAAGTTTTTTATTTCGACTATATACAATAAGTTGCTGACCCTAGACCAGTGGTGGGCAGTCTCTCAATTTGCATAACTCGCGAGGCTATTGCGCCAAAATCTGCCGCAGCGCAGTCGGCTCATGCACGGTCCAAGTGTGTGAAATCTCTCACACGTTTTTGCTGGATTGCGGTTCTTGCTCTCTCGTGCGCTTTTGCTTACTGCGCTGTTTACTCACACAAAGAAATGTTTGTTTGTATGAGTTTTGCCCATCACTGCCCTAGACATAGGGACCTTTCTTTTTTTTATGATATTAATTTTTCCCTTTGCTGCATCCCATAGTATTTTAGAAATTCGGCACCAATGTGCAGTGGTGGCAATTGACTCCTCGTAAATATAAACAATACCTACTGAATGCTTTTTAATATTTCGTAAGCTCAAGAGGGGCATCCCAAGCCACTGGCTTAAGATAAGTAGTATGTAAAGCAAATAAAACAACCAGTGTTAGTGAATGCCAGCTGCTGCGCTCTCTTTAATTAAAGGTAGAGTTGCTTTTTTTTTAATCGCACTTGTTTTTTTTGGTTCTGTTGTTTACTTCTTGAAATATGTTTGAAGTTGTTTTAAGCGTATGCAAATAATGTCATAAATAAAATGTGTGGGTTGTGACCTTTTGAGCATTTTATTTCAACAGCGGAAAGGGAATTCATTTGTGTGTATGAGTGGTGTGAGTGAGTGTGTGTGGTTTTTGTCATTCATTCGTTCATTCATTCATTTACCTTTTGTTGGTTTTCGTTCTGTAACGATGCGTGCATGACAGTCGACGCCAACGCCGCAGCCGCCAGGCCCATTGTACTGAGCCTCATTTATTTTACTTACACGCATAGCGTTGACGTTGACTGCGACGGCGACGTCGACGTCGACTTTGACATGGCTCATGTGACAACGCGCCACCGCGTCATTTATGACACCTTGACAGAAAAATGAGCAGAGAAAAAAAGTGTCAGGTGAGCCAGTCAGTGTTGGGTGAGGGCTAGGTGAGTAACAATATGAGCCAGCGCATGACTTGAGGGGGTGGAGAGTGCGTGTGTGTGTTTTTGTGGGGTCGCGTGTGTGTGTGCTAGAGGTTGAGGGTCGACGTTCTGGGTGTCTTCTGTATACTACGCACATTCATAATTTCATTTTCCCCAGCGTACTTTGCGCTGCGCCTTTGTGTCGCTTATTATGCGACAGAAATTGAAAAACTTTGTTTTGTTGACACCCGCCAGCCGTAAGGGTAGCGTCGAACAGGTTGAGGGGTGCTGGCTGCCGTGCATGGGGTTAACAAATAGGCTGACTGGCTGCTGTCGCAGCTATTTAAACCAAATACCAAAGCGCGTCACCTTATTTTATGCCTTTTATGGTTTTTAATTTTTTCTCGTTTATTTTTTGTTTTTTTTGTTGTTGTCATGCCTAATGAATTTAGCGTCCTAATGCACTACACTGTTGGAATTCTGGCTGTGAGTGTACACTAACTCAGTGATGACTCCACGCCCGGGGCCACTTGCACAGCCCGGTTGAACGCACGTGACCAGCCTCAGCAAACAGTTGACAGACAACAGGTGAATAATAGCTGATGTGCGGGGGCGCACAGGTGAGCTAGTTCGTAAATTGAGAGGCAAACTGGCTATAACTGCAGCAGAGTTGAGCTGAACCCAGTTGGCCGCGTTTGCTGGCAAATTGATCGAAAACCATTTGATTTTGCTGCGTAAATTGAACAACTTCAGCTTGGCCACGAACGACGAGCCAATCATAACGAGCAAGGACACAACTTTTGCCTCTTGCGGTTGCACACGGAGCGTATGAGCTATATAGATGGCTACTAGCAAGAATTTACTTGGGCCAACGTGTTCGAGAGTTGGCAATCCTGGAGCAAGGACATAGGTAGACGCGCAACAACTAGAACAACTTTACGTGCGTCAAATTGCGCGTCAAGTTGTGGCAGAGTACGGGCTGGAGCAGAACTTTGACTATAAGTGCTCTTAAAGCAACAACAGCACTGTTGCTCCAGTTATTGTTGTTGTTTGATGACAACAAGTGATAGCTGTTGTCCTGGCTTGGTGCTAGTAATGAAAATTGATTTTACTTGTTTATTGTTTATGCTGAAAAAATGTTTGTTATTGCTGCCGAACATTTTTTAGACATTTTTTAAAACGACGTTTAAACAAGAAGTTGCATCATATAGTAAAAACCCTTAGAAAATGAAACAAGCCTATATAATCAATTTTTTTCATTATAGCTAGTTCTTTTAATAATTTGGACTCTTTCTGATTGTAAAATCTAAATTTATAACCAACTTTTCCATTTAACATGACACTTCTTGAATATTTTTTTCAGTGCAAATGATGCCCTACTAGACTTTCATATGGCGGTGTAGTATAATCTTTTATATATATACTTTATCACCAAATTGATAGATGTGGCCAAACCGAAAGGGGTTGTGGATTGACCGTATTAACGATTGATTGTATCAACTCGAAAGTTCGGAATCAGTCAAGTCAATAAGGTCCAGGCATACAGTACAGGCCAAAAGAATCGATATCTCTACAAAAATAGCGTTTTAACGAAAACAAATTACTCTACCTGCTTTTTCTAGGTACACGTTATTGCGAATTTTCTTCTAGTGACTAGCCTCTGTGTATTTATTATAAATTTTCAAATTGGTTTACTAAAAAAATATATCACTTAGGGCGATTTTCTTGAAAATGGGAACATTTGGCTGGATTACTGCAGCATATATTTTCGTCATTTTCGGCACGAGTTAGTAAAGTCTTTTCACTTGTATATTTTGAAAATTGAATTTGAATATTGTTGGAAAATTAATCCGTGAACAATCAAATCATTTCCAGATGGAATAGATTGTCGCTTCAAAATGCTTTTATTTACTAAGTATTTATTTATGTGCATTAGACTAAGTATATAATACTAAACCTAATATTAAAGGAAGAGCAGAATGCTTTTTTATGACTCTTTTGGTTAGTTTTCCATTAATATTCTTGAGTACGCCGACTCCATCCTAACAAAAACGGCCCCAAACCATTACAGGACCACCACCGTCTTTGTTAGTTGGCACGATCTCTTCGGTTTTGAGACGCTCACCTGTTTGACGACGAACGAATTGGTCGCCGATTTCTTTAAAAATGTGAAATTTGACTCGTCGGACCCGAGCAAAAATTTACAAAGTTTTCATATTCTTTGGCATATATATTCTTTTGCAATCCGCCAGACCATTCTTTTTTAGCGCAATCTTTGTTTGTCCACATACAGACAAATCGGCGCCAAATATTTTTGACTTCGACGGTGGATTAGGTTTGGTCCGTCTTGCAGAGCAATAAAAAGTGGATGCTCTCTGTTCTGTTGAATATATTTCTCGACCGTCCGCGTTCAGTTCGGTGTTTGTTACCGGTTTCACAGCAACTTTGCCACTTTTTATGGACACCATCCTGTAAAAGCTTCAATTTCGGCGTATGACGATTATGGCAACTGAACATAAAAAGTATTATTATTTTATGAACATGAATTTCATTCCAATAGGTAAATGAATTTGAACGTAAATCATTTTTTGTAGGTGTATTCATATTTTTGGCCTTACTGTATATATATAGATATAGATATACGTGAATTCTCTTGATTTGTTATTTTGTAGTACGGCTAAAAAATTATTGGATTAACATGAGGACATCTACGTGGAAATGCTATATCCACCTAATGACTAGTTTTGGAATTGCGAAATTGACTCTAAAGAATACCTTAGGGATCTAACCTTACGCATAAAAATGCCGATTTAATAAAAATTTTTAGTCCACTGATTCAGTAAGGGGATCGTTGCTTAGTCTGCATCCTTGGCAAGGTTTCAAAAATTACTTCATCTCGACCATAAAGTACCACACAGCAAGCTTTAGTGCGCAACCCTGGTCAAAGAGTTGATGGATGTTTCACAAAGCGAATGGGTAATACAACTTGTGTTTGGAATAGTTACTTTGATATGGCCCATTTTTAAGCTATAATATTGTAATTCCAATACTATTGGGATATAAAGACTCATCTAAACTTACATACTTATGCCCCGATATTTCGAAACCTAAGCAAAATTCAGTGGAGTTATCGGTACTGTCTCACTATGTGTATCCCGTACCGTGTGGTACAAAGGGCTCATTTAGTTTGCGCAAGCCAAAAATTTATATAATATACAGAAGGAGACATCGGAGACCCACAAAAGTTACCCAAAGTATAATATATCCATGTCCGTCTGTCTATCTGTATGAACGCCTAGATCTCAGAGATGGTAAGAGCTAGAGCAACCAAGCTTTCAGGTAAAACACCTTATTATCCTACGGGAGACAAGTTTATTTTATTTTTTGATATCGGCGTTATATTATATAGCCCCATAGGGGTGTTTCAGAGGACCTCGAAATAAACAAAATGTTTTAGATGGATAATTCGATTATTTATGAAGGTATCATAAACAAATTTGGCACTCAGAAGTTTTTTATAGGTCCCAAGCACTGTACCAGATTTGATTAAAATCGGATGACTATGTCATAGAGCCCTTATAGGACCGTTCGGCCAAAAAATCGATTTTTGTACAAACTTTGGAAAGTTTCGCTTGTTTATGAAGATATCGTATATCGTTTTTATAGTTTCCAGGTACTGTACCAACATTGATCGAAATCGGTTGCCTGTATCATGTAGCCCCCATAGGACGGATCGGTCGAAAAAACGTTTTTGATGCAAAATTCGTTTGATTTTCGCTTGTTTATAAAAATATCGTTTTCAAATTTGACAAATAAATATGTTTTTGCAATGTGGTGGTACAGGGTAACACAAAGTCGTCCGCGCCCGACTTTAACGTACGCCATCTTTTTCATTGAAATGTTGAACATTTTTTAAGGAAATCCCAAAAAATCTTAAATATGCTGCGATGTTTTAGCAGTCTTCACAATCGTGTCACGATGTATTTTTGTTCGCTAAGACACGTGTTTAGCTTGGGAGATTGAGGAAGCTTTTATTTTTGTATGTATTAAAAAAAAAGATGTTTTTTTTAAATTTGATTTGAAGAGAAAACATCCAAGAGAGATGGTGGAACACAACTAAACTCTAGGTGAGGTCTTACTCCAGACATCGCCAGCTTTGGCACACTTCTTTCTGGAGCTGCCGTAAAGAGCAATAGAAGAAAACCCCCTTGGCTACTTCAGTAACAGCGCAGTTTAAATTTTCTTAAGGATTTGGCTTAAGTACCCTGCCAAATGGGATGAGAAAACTTTAGACTATATTGTAAAATCGACAAGTAGGACTTACGTCCAACAGATCTAGTATATTAGGTTCGTAATGCACCTAAGGTTGAAGACCACGAAAATCTACTACGTAACGAGAATAGAAAAAAGTGAAGCTACAGATAGTTCTTGGTTGGGGCTTTGTATCAAAGAAGTAAACAGTAAAATAATTTTAATTTTTTTTTGTAAGCAAGGCAGTGGGCTGCCCTGTATCCTTTTTTCCTATGAGATAAATTTGTTCTGCTGCATATTTTCTTGTGGAATCTTTAGGTATTCAAGTTTATAATTGGAACAAAATGGAAGAGTATTAATTTCTTAAACAGCCTGAAGGCCTACGTTGCTCTGGCTACAAATCTTTTATAATTTAGAATTAACTTCTATTTTATAATTATATAAATAAATAAAATAAATAATAAATAAATAAATAAATTTCTTAAAATTTGTGTTTTAAATAAATATGTTTTAAGTGCATAGGTTTGGAAGTGCTTATAAGGCCAAGAGGAGGCTACAGATATCGGTTGAATTCAACAAAACATGAAGAAGGATTATACGCATCTGTTTTAAAAATTATGTATCTCTAGCTCTTGTGATTTTTATTACTATAAATAGAAAGAAGAACGTAACGCAATTGCTATCTAAAATTATGATGAGGACTTCGTTTTGAAGAACCTAAGGTCTGTTACAGATTGAAAACTATATAAGAAAATTCTCACTGACTCACTGAAACAAAAATGGAATAATGGTACTTCAAACTGCGCCTTGCAACACAGACAATCTAGCTTTGCAGCACTACACAACACTATTAAATTTTACAGCTTGATTCCCTGCACATTCTAAGTTGCTTTATGCCTAATATATGATATAAGTTATACTGTATTTAACTATGTATACAATATACTATATAAACTGCTACAAAATGCTCTTTTTGCTTGTCTATAAGGTTTATTGTCTATACCCGGCTTATGTACGCTCTATGTCTTTTGTTTGTGCTTTTAGCTCATATGCAGTATGCATCCCCAAAAAAAAAGGAGCTCCCCAAAAGAGGGGAGCCCAACTCATATGCATTACAATGCCTGTTGGCACCGCGCTGCACCTGTTTGCTTTCACCGTAACTGTGTATGCCTGGTACCTATGTACTCTTCACTATATGCCTGATATTTGCTTTTTGTTAAATTGCTTTCGTTGTTTTTAACGTGCAAATTTCGACGGTTTTTTGCAAGCCTTTTATGCCAAGACCCCGCTACTCCGTAGCGCTCCAACTCTTTTTGCTCAATTCAGCTCTACTCTGCTTCATGCCGCTCTATGCCGCTCTATTCTCTTTTATATAGTGCCTTTGTTTGCATATAAAAATGCGTGAAATGTTGCACAGAGCGACAGAGAGAGAGAGAGAGAGTAGTGCAGCCTGCAGCTACTTCCCTCCGCGCATTCTTCAGTGCCCCACTCTTCACAACATTTGTGGCAACTTATTAGCAACGTTTGGCTCAACATTTTTCTATGCATAATAAAAATGCAGCATGTAAATGGAGCTTCAACAATTTATGCCCCATATAAATATACATGTGAGCTGTCAGGATATAACTAAGCCCTGGTTTTTAGTGTTCACATTTACAGTTAAGCGCAAGCTTGTTCTCGCTATTCTTCTTCTTCTTCTTCTACTTCCTGTTCCTCTTGCTTCTAGACTAGACAAAGACGAGTAACAAATTAACTTCCAGGCGTTACATTTTTATGTTACCTTTATACATAGTAACGTCATGTTGCGAATGTAGGGTCCTGAAGTGGACTGCGACGAACTGCTGCGCCTGACCACAGTTCCTGGTAATACCCACTGTTATGGTAATACCAATGACAAAGGTGACACAGAGCGTTAGCTGCGCCGCTTACCAACTTTTATTTTAGCTTTATGGCATTTGGCTTTGGGTCTTTGTGTGAAGGAATATGTCAGCATGTGTGGGCGTAGTAAGACACAGTGGCGTGGTTGGGGTGCTGGGGGATTCGGCTAACAATCCCCAGATGAAACAGCTATAGTATTTCTTGTGTTCTGCAACTTTTATATAAAATATTTAAAATCAACTAATAAATATTTGAGGACTATAGATATTATTTATTGTATAATATGCACAATATATAAGTATATAAATACCCATCCATTTTTTCTTCAATTGATCTTGAAGATAAAATTTTGTAAGCATTTATTACTGTCTTTCGGCTTAAATGAAATTTACTCTTGATGAGAAATGTATGTATACGCCCCATGTGCGTTACTATCGGCAGCACTTGCATTTTTTAGTGTTTAAAGTTATGTAGCAATATTTGTACGAGGGCTGTCTTTGATGTTTATAGTCATCTTTAGCCTCATTAAGTCCTCATTGCTACTTTCATAGCACAAATAACCTCAGAATTCTCTCTTCAACGAGCGTTTTTTAAATTATATTTATATAATATTATGAAAAGTTCATCTTGACCAAAGCGTACAATTATAACAAGTGAACATTTTCGCACGATGATTTTTTCTAATTTTTCAAAAGGCCTATCAAGATAGGATCGTTTCAGTCGTTTTAATGCTTACCACTGCCAAAAAATGGGAATATTGAGAACGAAGTCCACAGAAGTCATCCTAAAACAGTTGCACTGACAGAAGAAATATAGGGTTTTCCTACAAGAGGTGTTATTTTGAATCACCCGGTATTTCGGTAGCTGTCACTTTTGAAGCTTTTATTCTTTGACATTTGACAAGTAGAAACTACGCCATTACTAAAAATGGAACGATACATGCTTCAACAACGCACTGAATTTATTAAAATTCACTACAAAAATGGTGAAAATCTTGCAGTCACAGTTCGTAAAACTAAAGCATTTTTGGGTCGTCGTGAAGCACCTTTTCGGACCGCAATACAGAAATTGGTGGAAAAATTCGAGCTGTTGGGACAAGTTAGTGATGTGAAGAATAAAACCCGTGCACGTCGCTCAAGAACAACTGAGAATATTGCTGCTGTAGCCCAAAGTGTTGAAGAAAACCCAGGTTTGTCCATTCCTCGTCGTATTTTGGAATTCCACAAACGTCATTACACCGTATTTTGCTTAAAGACTTGGGTCTTAAGGCTTATAAAGTTCAGTTAACACAAGAACTCAAGCCGGCCGATCATCAACAACGTCGTGTATTTGCTGATTGGGTCCTTGAAATGCATGAAAATGATCCGGAATTCCATCGAAAAATCATCTTGACTGATGAGGCCCATTTCCACCACGGTGGCTACGTCAAGAAGTCGCATCTGGGGCTCGAAAAACCCAGGAGTTATTGTTGAGAAGCCTCTCCATCCTCAACGTGTGACTGTTTGGTGCGGCTTATGGTCCGGCGGGGTCTTTGGTCCTTACTTTTGCGAAAATGAGGTTGGATTAACAGTTACGGTGAATGGATTGCGCTATCGAGAGATGATTTATGATTTTTTATGGTCGGAGTTGGATGGTATTGATCTGGACAACGTTTACTTTCAACAAGACGGCGCTACGTGCCACACAAGCAACGAAACCATTGCGCTTTTACCGGAAAAGTTTCCGGACAGTGTTATCTCTCGAAGAGGTGATCACAATTGGCCACCGAGATCTTGTGATTTAACAACTTGCGACTTCTTCCTTTGGGGCCACTTGAAAGATAAGGTCCACGCCAACAGCCCAGCGTCGATTCAAGACCTTAAAGATAGAAGATAGATAAAGGCTATCGAGGACATAGGACCAGCCACTTTGCGATTTGGTTATGGAAACTTTCATGAAAAGGATATGGTCCTGTAAGCGTGGTCGAGGTGGCCATTTGGCTGATGTTTTTTTTCATTATTAACGGCATACCTTCCTCTTTATTATGAAATAAACATCCGATCATTTATCTCAAAAAATTACATTTTTCTTTGAATACCAAAATAGCACCTCTTATTGGAAAACCCTTTAGTTGCTTGTCAAGAACTGGCAAAAAAAAAGATTTTCCATGTGACGTAATATGTTATTGAGACATCTTTGTGTATCGCCTAAATATTACCGCAACCTCTACAGGTCAAGGTGATTTGGTGCGTTTCCAGTGGTTCGGGCAAACGATTAAAAAGTACAACTGAGACACTTCAAAACACATCATATCGTTATCGTGGATCTTTGCATATGAGTCTGAACCAACATCAACCAAATCCAGTTAAATTTTTTTGCTTTCGAAGCACTTTAAAGCTAATGGCCTTCTTCGGAAAAACTATTCATATGACAACAATTCCATTAGAGCATTGTTAGATGGTAAATTCCATATAATATAAGTATAGCCAATTGTTCGTTAGAGGTTTTCACAGAATTCAGTGCATCACCAATATCTCACATATCTGCCCAGTATGCAGGCTTTTTCGTCACTCAAAACATCGAATTAATGGATCATGCGTCTTTGAACCATGACCTGACACCTAATTACATCTTTTAGATTACGACAATCAAGAAATAAATTGCAAGGTCAACGTATTCCCTCATAAGCCAACTCCCTTCGCAAAAAGCCTTCTAAGCCTCTGTGTATGCGTGTGTGTGTATAGGTAAGTGTATGTGTGTTTGAGTGGGATTATGCAACATAAAGCTAAAGCAAATGTGGTCAACATGCTGACAGAAGTAGGAACTGTGGTCAGTAGCAAATCCAGGTGCGTGTTTTTGTACATATGCATATATATAGGGATGTATATATTCCTTAGCTTAACTACAACTAAATGCATCAAGGTTGTCAGTATGTGTGTGGGAGTCAGCTAATACCTTTTTATGACCATCATATGTTAATGCGGCTTCATTAACATTTTAATGTCGCACAATATGCTCAAACACAGACATATACAAATGCAACAACACACAAAGATACACACACACACACCAACAAAGCCAATACATACCGCCATAAAAGCTTTACACGCGGCTCATTGGCTCTTAATTAAAAAATTCAATTACATAAAAGATAACACAAAAACCTTAAAAAAATTAACACCAAAAACAATATTCCTTGGTTGTTGGGTAAGTGAGTTTGAGTGTAAGAGACTTTAAAATGGCTGCCGTTTGAATTTGTAATGCTTTTAAGGAAACAAAAGGATTGTGTGTTACATAACAACAACAACAATAGCGACTGAATATTTAATGCGCTTAAAAATATTGAAGGAGTTCATTAGGTACAGTAAATTTTACAAAAAGGAGCTTAGAAAACAGTCGAAATTTTTTGCATTTCCAAGTAACTCGTTCTATGCCCGCAAAAACCAGTTAGGTCAATATATATAAATTGTAATCAGCTCTTAACTGGTTTACAAAACCCAGAGGGAACTGCTGACAATGCTTAGTTTTGTTGTACAACTATATACTAAATTTTAAACTTATCCCTCCAATTTCAAATGAACTTTGGTGCTCCCAAGTGCATCACTAGCTTTGCAGTCAGCCAACCCATACGACCCAACAGCTATCCGGCATATAAAACTTATATTCAATTTAAATGAAACAAGTTTAAGAATGGGAATCGAAATCCGGCAGGAATTGCGTTTGTAGCTCGATTTTCTGATTAAAACCAGCTCCCTTGTGGTCTTGTCTAACTAGCCTCCTAACCAACTTTTCAAAACTCAACTACCTGCCACACACCATTAATTATCAGCTTATCACTCCTATTTCAATTAGATTTGGATTCCCTGGCTTATAATTGTTATTTCTCTTTTAAAAAGCAAACATTCCTGCAACAAGAGTATTTAAAATGAATAAAAAGACAGGCAGAGAGAAGAATAGTTGAAAAAATTGAAGAGGTAGCAGAAAAAACAACAAAATCAACAAGAGAAAAGCAAACAAATTTACCGCTGTTACGGTGTAAAAACAACGCGAAAACCTCAACAACAACAACACCAACAAGAACCAACACATTGCAACCGCGGGGAGGTGTAGTGAGGGGCGCAAAGGTCATGCGCGCGTAAAGAGTTTGACGAAAAAGTAATTTTAAGCATCGTTTAATTTTCATTTTGTATATAATTTTTTTTTGTTACTTATTTTTTTGCGTTATTTTTTGTTAGAATCTTTTTTTTTCTTGTTGGACATTTGAGAAGGAAACGGAAAAATCGTTGAAAAATCTCTGGAAAAGTGCGTACTTTTCAACAAAGTTAATTTTTCTACTACGCTTTGTGTTTTTTTTTTTGCTTTCTCTCTCTCAGTTTCGCTTTGTTATTGTGTTTCTGTTTTAGGCAACATTTTGTAGGGTCAGACAACTAATTGCTGTATATAAGAGACTAACAGACCCTATTTATTATACTCTTAGTATACAAGATATAAACAACTTGCAGCAGCTGCTGCTGCAACATTGCGTATGCGCAATAATTGACGCTTAATGTAATGTCTTGACCGTGCCAAAGTGCCTGCAACTTGCAGCTGCCTTGGTCAAGCAGCTGCCAAGAGTAAACTACACGTATATGGCTGGCGCGGTGCTGTTCCTAGGAGGGGGCAAGGCAACTCTGAAATGCAATGTAAATGCAATTTGCATATGCATGAGCTTGTGGCCGACATTTTTGCAAATGTAAGAGGTGCAAATGACAGTGACCAGGGAACGAGCTATGATTGCATGCAACATCCAAGAGCAAGCTGAAAAGTGTAGCATACTTTTGAGCTCTGATGACAAAACTTAAAGCTGCACTCTTCAAGCAGCTCAAGTGCTCTGCTCTGTTCTTTTCTTTTGCACCTATTGGGTTGTTCATAAAGTTATTAGCATTTATTTTTAATTTTGTGTCAGTACAAAGCTTCATTGGGGTTGTAAAATGGGCATACAGAATGAGATCAGGGAAAGTGATTTAGATTTCTTTTGTGATTTTGTGTTGATTTTATTTATATTTCTAATAAATCAAGAAACTACTTGTCGTATACACATTTTGGAAAACTTATACTAAACAACCCAATAAATTGTAAATTTATGCGTTGACTTGACTGAATGCCACGCCCATTTGCAACACTACACTTTTTAATTAGTCATTTATGCAAAGCAGCAAGTATTCATACATACCTACATATTTTTATATTACGTATACGCAATATGCATACATAGTGTTTGTTTGTTTGTATACATAGGCGCACCTGCTTTATGTTCGCATTTTCCTCTAATTTGCACAGACTGTTGGCTCTCTCTCAATCCACGCTTTCTCACTCTCTCTCTCTCTTTGCCGCTCTCTTTTGCTCTTGCACCATTTGTGTTATTGTTTTTAATTTGAAATTCTTGAGAAGTTTTAAATTCATTACTTATTCACTTGACGGCAGCCAGGCGCCTTGACTCCCCCCAGCCCCACCCAGTGCCACACCTCAACAGCCAAATGAGCTGCAGCTTGACTAAGAGCGAGAGCTGCACACAAAAAAAATATAAATTAAAAATGTAAATTAAATTAGTAACTTCAGTGCGTCTGTCAAGTGTTGCTGATTTATTTGCCAGAGCCTTGGCAGCAGCAACAACTACAACAAAGCACAACTGCTGGACAGCGAGCTGCCTGGGAACAAGCTTGAAAAAGTTAAGGCATTGCCTTAAGGTTATGTGCCTCCCCGAGTAACTTCTAGTTTTGCCAAGCAGTTCCAATCTTGACCTTCAAGCAGCGCCAAAGTTATATGCTTAAGATGCGCTCCAATCTCGACAAAACTTACACCCACGCAGACACACATACACATATGTAGCTGGAAAAACTTTATTGCATAAATTTTTAAATGCCAGAGCGTACAAGATATAAATGTCACATTGCAGCTTGCAACTGCAACAACAGCGCTGCTGCTGCAATCAGACAAACTTGACTGCGTCAAGATAAATGCACAAGTTCATTTTTGGTTTGTGCAGCAGCAGCACAAAAGGCAG
The DNA here is from genome assembly GCA_018150985.1 of Chymomyza costata. Lineage (NCBI taxonomy): Eukaryota > Metazoa > Arthropoda > Insecta > Diptera > Drosophilidae > Chymomyza > Chymomyza costata. The sequence continues at coordinate 4,747 of JAECWU010000245.1, read as the reverse complement.
GCACGAAGGCAGCGACTGAGGTTGAGCCAGAGAAAAGAAATGTTGTTGATGTTTGCTGCATGCCACAAGCGGGCGCCTTGCATATTTGCTTTAAACTTTTGCGGCGCCAAATAGACAGTGCGACAAAGGGTTGGGAAAGACGAATGTAGACATATGCCACAAGTAGACTGTGGCAGCAGCATCAGCAGACAGCAGTTATTCGAAAATTGTGACAACTGCAAAGAATCACACAAGTTGCACACACATACTAGCACCTTTGGTTAGTGTGACCAAAGTTTTCTATGCCTTTATAAAAAACAAAAGATTTACTTTCACATTTTTCTTGGCAAAAACAGATTACATTTTAATTAACATTCTTGCAACTTTCAAATCAGATATCTAGATACAAATCTGTGAATACATTTTTCTAAAAATTATCAAGCTCATCAATATTTATGCTGAATGCCAGTGGCGTGGATGGGAGGGATTTCGGGAGCCAAGCTGTAAAAATTTTGATTGCGTTTGGATTTAAGTTCGATCTTAATGAAGAAGAAGAGAAAGCTGAAGCTTCTGTTTATGAAAAGATAATTTTTTTGACAATAACGTATAATTAATTTGTTTTAAACGTCCGGCAAGTATCGGGTTACGAATATAATTTTATCTTTTTTCTAAATTTATATAAGTACAATAATAAATAAAAATAATTGTTCTTAACAATTCGCTATAATGAAGTAACGTTTAATAAAGTAATTTTTAAAATATAAACTTCACCGAATTTGTGTTTCCTTTCTAATTGCTACAAGCATTTTTTCTCTAAGGTATAACCCCTAAAACTAAACTTTCGAGCCCTATTCATCTCAAAAATCCATCTACGCCACTGCCCGTGTGCATATACTGTGCGTGGCACAACATTTTCGATTTAATGTCAACAACAATTGACTTGTCTCCACCAGAGCCATGCCCATTAAAAACATTCCAAACACAATATTTGCGCACAAAATGCTTTGATTATTGAAATTCTGCGCCTCTCTAAAAATTAGCAAATATTTTGCGTACATTGTGTAAATAAAAGCAGAGTGTGCTAAATATTTACACTGCGTATGCGTAATTTTTAATTGATTTGGCAGTAAAGTAAACAAAAACGCACACACACACACACACTTGCACGCAGCTGACACACACACACACACACGCACACAAACAATTACTGCGTGTAGTTTTTATGTCACGTATACGACACGTTGACTGTGGGGCTCTTGTTGTGTATGGACACTGCTGCTCTGGTCTCTTTTGTGTTCGCCATAATGCCTGCGATTTGTGTGTTTATTATATAAATTAATGTACACACACACTCGCATATATTTATATAGAGTTTTGTTCTTATATTTTATTATATTCAGGCGTGCTCCGGAATCCGAATCAGAATAATTTATGCGGATTCGTTTTGAATCCGAATGTTTGATGCTCCCATTTCCACCAATCCGAATTTTTTATGTGCTTTGAAACCGACTGCTATGTTGCAAGTGGAATGAAACCGAATCGTCAAAATAGTATTAAAAAACCACAAATTTTATATTGAAGTAATTTTTTATATATGTCTTGATATTCTTAGATTCTATTTATGCTAACTTTAATTTGCATATGAGCTGCTAACTATTTTTAATATTTTTTTTCCTGACACAACCCAAAAATAGCATACACAAGCCAAAACGAATTTTCGTTTTGTTTGTGCATGTGTGTGTAACAAACATGCACACATGGCCGATAATTGAGACAGGGTTGCCGCGTTACACAAATAAAATTTCCCTTTTAACAAAATTAGTTAACTCGTGTTTAAATTTAATAAACATTGTTGCTAAATGAATATTTTTGTGTACTTTTATTTAAAAAATAAAATAATGAAGAACTAGCTATTTATTAATGAAAATTAAATGTAAACAACATGTACAAAAAAAAGGTGCAAAACTACGGCAGCCATGTCAGCTGTTTTGTATCAAACAAAAAACTTTTCGCGCAAATAATCACCATGTAAGTATGAGAGTAATTTATTTAAAGAATTTAATGCTAAAAAATATTTATTTATTGCAGGGGAAAGCACAAAAGCGTCGAGCAAGACAACCTTATGGTTAATTTTATGAAGGCAAATAATGATTTGGCCAGGGGATACTCGAAGGGTGACCGCTCAGAAGTTTTGGCCAAATGGCAAAAACTCACAGACATTCTCAATGCGGCAGGTCCCCCTATAAAAGATGTAGCCGGGTGGAAAAAGGTAAAGTAATTTAATATAGGAATGTACTATATTCAAATTGTATTAAATTTATTTTTTTTTTAAGGCTTGGCTTGACTGGAAGCTGCATATTAGAAGGAAGCTATCAAGAAATAAAAAGGAGGCGACAGCTACTGGCGGCGGGCCCTTTGCGCAATCTGCCATCCTGCCAATAGAAGAAGAAATTGCCTTAAGTTGCGGACTTTTTGAAATGGCCGAAGGAGTATCTGGAACTACATTCGGGGCGCCAGAAATGCAAAAAGAAGTGCAGGAAGCCTGCGATCCTGTGAGTAATGAAGGAGAACAGCAGGTCCCTATTGAAGCCTGCGATCCTTTGAGTAATGAAGGAGAACATCAGGTCGCCATTGAAGCGCCTCCTACGAAAAAAAGAAAAGCATCACTTGACGATAATAATCTCGAAAAATTGTGTTCAGCCCAGCTGGACACAATGAAGACAATTGCCGCGCAACTAGAAAAGTTTGTTGAATTCCAGGTAAAACAGGAGGAGCACAACCGCGCAATGCTGGCTCTTAAGAAAGAAGAGCTGGAGATATTAAAGAAAAATAGTAATAATTAGTATTTGTTTTATTTTTATATGAAGTTTACGTTTTTATTTTTTTTAAATATAAGGGACAAATATGAAGAAAAAAAGTTAAGTTATGTAAGTTTAAGTTTTTATGTTTTTAAATATAAGGGACAAATATGAAGAAAAAAAGTTAAGTTATGTAAGTTTAAGTTTTTATGTTTTTAAATATAAGGGACAAATATGAAGAAAAAAAGTTAAGTTATGTAAGTTTAAGTTTTTATGTTTTTAAATATAAGGGACAAATATGAAGAAAAAAAGTTAAGTTATGTAAGTTTAAGTTTTTATGTTTTTAAATATAAGGGACAAATATGAAGAAAAAAAGTTAAGTTATGTAAGTTTAAGTTTTTATGTTTTTAAATATAAGGGACAAATATGAAGAAAAAAAGTTAAGTTATGTAAGTTTAAGTTTTTATGTTTTTAAATATAAGGGACAAATATGAAGAAAAAAAGTTAAGTTATGTAAGTTTAAGTTTTTATTTTTTTAAATATAAGGGACAAATATGAAGCAAATATGTTGTTTTATTTAAAAATTAAATTTATATTTTTAATGGGAGAGTTGAAACAAGCCTTGTGCTATCTCTTCTCTAATTAAAGCAGCAGTTCGAGTTTCCCCTGATGCATTTTCATCTGGATCATCATCATGCATAATCTCGTCGGAATTCCAGTGTTCCTCTGGTAAAGTTGCGTTGTTCTTTCGGCAGAGATTGTGTAAAGCGCAACACACATTTATCAATCTGCAAGCGAAAGGCGGCTCATAATTGAGGCATTTCTGCAGGCATCTAAATCTGCTTTTTAACAACCCAATTGTGCGCTCAACGATATTCCTTGCAGCAGCATGTTTCTTATTGAAGACATGCTGCGGAGTTCCGTTGACAGCACTTCGAAATGGAGTCAAGACGAAATCCTCTAAAGCATACCCCGAGTCTGCCAAAACAAAATGCCCGTTGAATTTTCTTGAGAAATATTCGCGGGCTGCACTATTTTGCCAAATGAACGAATCGTGGCAGGATCCAGGGTGTTTGGCATCAACAGCAATTATTTCCATTTTGTAATTGCATACCTTTAAATTAAAATATATATAATCACTGTAAACAAATAACATATACTTTAAATACGTACCAGCATTACATTCAGACTAAAATAGCCTTTCCTATTATAAAAGCAAGACTCATTATTTGCTGGTTTTTTAATAGCGACGTGGGTGCCATCGACGCATGCGATAACGCTTGGCAGTTGAAAAGCGTTGTAAAATATTGTCGTCCCTCTGCGATTTCCTCGGGAGTCATTTCCATTGTGATGGCGTCCTTGCAAATTGATAATTCCAATTTATTTATAACATTGTGCAACATTTTTCCGAATGTGCTCCTGCCAATATTTATATGGTGATCCTTTGCTACTGACAGTTGGTAGGAACCAGTGGCCAGATAGCGAAGAACCGCTGCCAATTGCAGCGAGTGGGGCAATCTCGAAACACTTAAGTGCGGACTGACCTTGCTTAAAACAAACTTAAACAAATCTTTATTCAATCGAAAAGACTGAATGAATCTGAAAATGCACGCACCAACATTATTTACACAATAACAATAATAAAATGAATCTTACCGTTGCTCTGAAATGTTTAAAACCTCCGAATAGGTTCTCAAATACCTGTTACGCCTTAATTCCATTATTCTACGCCTTCTCTTAGCTTCAAAACAAGCAATTGAGAAAATAAATGGCATTTTTGCAATTTTTATAACTTTTTAACAATATGCAGTCAGCTGGTTACACCACAACATATGTGAATTTATCGATAAAAACGTGGGAAATTTACAAATGTATCGAAAATAAATAAGGAAATTATCGACAAAAAATTCTGATTCCGGAGCACGCAAATCCGAATCCGAATAAAATTGTTCTGATTGAATTTTTCTGAT
>JAECWU010000244.1:1300000-1371641 GCA_018150985.1 Chymomyza costata | reverse complement strand
AAATTTTATAAATAAAATATTGACTCAATCAAGTTTGAAACAAATAATATTACATTTAATTTGAAGCAGATACAACTTTTTGGGATACTCATAAATTTATTTATCATAGTTTATTTTTGAAAGTTGTTTATTTTATAATTTATTATTTAAACTAATTATTATTTTGACTATAAAAGTATTGCCTGTCTGCTGCACACTGCTTCCACCCACGTCTTTTCTTTATCATTGATTTGTCTGCCTCCCTCCCACACATCCACTCTTAAGTACAATTGAAAAAGGAAAATGGAAAATGCTTCTGGATTATCAATATTAATATTCATGAAAATATGCGAAATTTATGCGTAAAACTGTAAAATTAAAGCAATTACAAATGCAACAAAAACAACTAAATCCCAACATGAAGAAAGATAATTATGCGAGATTTGCGTGTTAGCCATTGGCTTGACTTGACTTTGACACCTGGGAGAGATGGCAACATGGCCATGCGGGAACTTTATTAGACCCTATAGTGTTTTGGTCTTGGTCTTTGTCTTTGTACGCCAACTCCATGAAGCAGTTTTACGAAAATGAGTTTGTCTGCAAGTTGGTAGCTTGTTTGGTTTTTATCATCTTCATGGTCATCATCATCAACGTCTTTGTCATTTGTATGCAATACGCGCTAAAGTTGTGTCCGGGCGTAGCCTCGGGACAAGTATTGCAAGTATTGGAATAAAGCGCTTGTATTGACTGGAGTGTGGTCATTTGTCCGATGGGGCCTATGGAAAGTGCGTGCCTCAACTGCCGCGGGACTTAAATCAAAAATTGAATAAACATTGAAAATCTGTGTGGAAAGCTAAAAGCAAAAATATTTATAAGTTTCTTGATTTGCCATGCAAAGCGCGTGCCTCCAAAACAGGCGACAATGTGGCACGGTGCGGGCTTTGACTTGGCCACTCTTATCGCGATAACGTGTTAGCAGTTCTGAGCTTTTTGTCAAGCTTGCGCTGTAGGTCTGGGTTTGGCCAGAACAAGTTTTTTTTCGAAACTGGTTTTTGTTTTGTAGTAACCACAGTGGCAAAAGCCAAGCAAAGCAAACAACAACTCGACGACTCGGGCGACAAAGCCCCCAAAGAACCAAAAGACTCAAGACTTGAAATCTCAACAGCAACAAGTTAAGAGATCTGTGCACAACGAGCGCCCGCCACGTCTCGCTCCCCTCTGAGAAAAACTGGTTAAAAGTAGAGCGCCAAGAGCGTGCGCTTGCAACTTAACGAAACTTTGACGCTTCATACATCGAACTTGTCTCAGCGCAAGCCAGCTCGCTCGCACGCACAGGGGAACAAGTGGAGCTGTTGGCTAGCCCTCTCGCTTGCGCCCAGTTTCGAAGTCGTCGCCCCTGCGCATTGGGGAGCGTAGTCTACACACATATGGCTGGGAGCACTGCTTGACTCGAGTGCCGCCGATATTTATCGTAGTTAATGACTTGGTCTAGCAACTGGTTTTTCCTCTACATGAACAACGTTGTTTTTCTTAAAAGAAAACTTGCTGTAACAGTGACGTAGATAAGCATAGGCGATGGAGAGGCATGGGACTTAGTATTGCTCGGCTGTTTTCAAAGTCCTGGGCTATCTGGCAAACCTTCGAATTAGTGGATCTTGAACTTTGATCGAATCTTCTAAAGGGTTAAGCGGAGCAGATAAGATAACGCTTACAGGTTACTATTCCTCTCAAGTAGACACCACAATGTTTGACCTCGGCCTAGCCTAACGTAATATGGCATTCCATATGGTTCCCTTCATATTAAATCTTTTAGGCGATTTGGTGCTTCATATGCAGGAATAGTTCTTTAGCCAATTTCTGAACATCCAAATTTATTTTTTTTTTTTTATTTAAATACTAATTATAATACAAACAATGCTATAACTAATAAACATTAGGGCACCTAGTAACTAGAACTTAGACCCTACAACCAAATTTTTTTCTCTGTTTTAAGGCCGTGGTTTAAAAAAAGATTTCTTTACATTAATAAGGGGTCAATAATCTTGAGGTTTTTTTTCAATAGGGTTCTTTTAATAAGTCACGCGTGAGAACTGTCAAGTTGCCATGTGTTTCTTATTCAGTTTTCATAGCCATTTCACCATGGAAAGACTTACACCCCGAACAACGTTTACAAATCGTACAATTATATTACGAAAATTCGCGTTCTTTAAGAATGTTTTTCGCTCGCTTAGGCCATTTTATGGAACCAATTCGGTTACAAATTGATTTAACGTTCCGGACCGGTGAATTAGACTTTTCCTTTAAGTCTAAAGTATTTGTGGATAAGCCAGTTACGATTGAAGCATTAGAGGCCAACGTTACCCGTTTTTCCGATTATGCCCGAACGCGTCATCGAAAATTTGAACCTCCACGTGGACAAGCTACGGCACAGTTGCGGCCAACATTATCTTCAAAAAGTGAAGAGCAAGAATGGTTCTTTATATTGATAATAAAGATTTTCGAACGATTTGAAATTTTTGTTTTTTGCATTTAAAAAAAAAACCTCAAGATTGATGACCCTTTACTTACTAGCCATATTTTAATTATTTAAAGTGCATACGGTAGCTGGTCAAAAGAAATTCAAAGGACTAAATTGGTTTATTTTCATTTCTAGATAGCAATTTATTAACAAATTATTTAAAAAAAAAAATTATTTTGACTTAAAATAAAAAATTTTTACATAAACTTGTTTTTTTAATCTATTGTAATAAATTGTTTTTTTTTTAAACGTTTATCCTACATAAATGTTCAGATTGCCCATTTCGCTTATTGTTAATTTTAAGCCTCGCTGAAAGGAGGAATAAACATTAAACAAGAATTTTTTATAGATAAGTCATATATTATTTTAAAAAAATGAAAAAATAAAAACAAAATAATAAATCAAAATATTGAACTTCCTGCACTTAGGTCTTAAAATTTTGTTTCGAAATTATACCAAAAATAAAAATTTGTATAAATTTACATAAGCTTAAGCTCTATTGCTCCATAACAAAATTATAAGATTATATAAATTAAAAAATCTAAAGATTAATTTTTTTTATTGCAAATTTATTTTTTTTTTATTTATTTAAAAATATTTTATTTTAAACGTTAAAAATTGTATTAAAGATGTAAACATATAGCAAATTGCCAACTAATATCATTTACAATTTAAAGTGTTTAAAAAATCTTAATAACTAAAAAAATATTAACTCTAAATATAAAAATTGCATCTTCATTTTCGCAAAATAATGTTATAAATACAAAATATTTTTTTTGTTTATTAAATTCATATTAATTTATTAAATTCAAATTAATTACGTGAAAAAGTTATTGCGATTTAATATTTTTCAAACAAATACTAAAAAAATTATATTTACTCTTTTAAAGTATCGTAGATGAAGACGTTTATAGATTAATAGGATAAATTTTTCATATTTTAACAAAATATTTTTTATAGCGTTAAAAATCTGTTATTAAGGTTTATAGAGATAACTTTTTCAAAAGATAAAACAGTATTAAAAAATACAATAAAGGTAGAAGCCACCAAAGCCTGCTACCAAATAATGCCTTAGTATATTCGGTTACTGTCCAAAACAATGCCAAGTTATAATAAATTTAAAAAAAAATTGTTTAAGTTATATAAGAATAATATTTAAATTCCCAATAATAAATTTTGAATTATAAACGAATTTCTCAAAAAAGCAGCTCAGCATTTATACGATGCTCCCGTAGCATCCTAAGTCTCTAAAGGGGCTTAAACCCTCGAGAAACCCCTGTCAACTGTTTCCCTGCCACCAAACAACGTTGTTTGTCTCGAAATGAAAACAAGTTTCCAAACATAGCCAAAAACGCTAGTAAAACGCGCACAAAACGCAACATGTTGCTGAGCCACAAAACTGTTAACATAGCGCGCGCGCTCTCTCACAGCATTTAACATAAAGAGAGCAATGCCTGCATGGCCAACTGCTAAGCAACTGTTAAGCTAACATGCAGTTTCAGCTTGCCATGTTAATTAACAGAATTTGAATTCGTGTGTACACACTCTGTGGATTTTTCTTGTTGCGAGCGGACGTGCTGTCTTTCGTTGCGCGTAAACGACAAAACAACAACAACAGCAACAAACGAGAAGTTCGTGCGTTTTGTTGCTGCAGCCGTTCAACGGTTTACGTTCGTTTTTTGGTTACTTCGAAGTGCTTTACGGTGGAGTGTGTGGAATGTGTTTTTGTTATAATAAATAAACAATTTGCACAGAGTGTGCAACAAATGGCTGCGCAATAAAGCAAACAACAAACGTTGAAAGCTAAAACGTTTAAGCCAAGGAAATTATATCAAACAAAATAAAAAAAAAGAAGCAAAGAAAAACCGCAAGCTGTGCAAATGATGAGCAGCTAACAACAACCACAACAAAGTAAAGCAAAACGCAGCTGCTGCTAAATCAAATATTAAAGCAAAAAAAAAAAAAAAAGTGGCAGGCAGCAAAATTATACAAAAATAATAAATATAAGAAATATAAAAGCCAAAGCAAAAGGCAAGTGCAATAACAACAACAACAACTACTACTACAAGTGAGTGTGTGTGAGAGTGCCAGGTATAAAGCAAAGCATAAAGCAAACAACGCGTTAAACTATTAACAAAAAGGAAACGGCGCAAACCAAGCCCAGCATCACAACAACAACAACAAGAGCGACGCCGCAGCTGCGTCATCAACATTAAACGTGCAGTCGACGCAGACGCCGGCTAGGCATCATTAGTTGGCGTCAACGCCCGCGCTCTCGCGATCATTACCACTACGCTCTTGTCTCGCTCTTGCACAAGTTCTCTCTTACTCTGCTAGCGGCTTTAAAACGTAACTTGACGAAACGATCGCTGCCAGCGACGCAGTCGCTGTTGTTGGCTTACCTGTTAAACAGGTTTCAAGACAACTAACAACAACAAAAACAAAAAACAAAAACGTCAAAACCAAGAAAAACGCGCGCGTCGTCAACTTCTTGGAAACCTTTCAAGCGTCGACGCTGACGTCGCTGCCAGCATACATACATACATACTCATCTATGTGGCTTGTGTTACCTGCCGCTGTTGCAACCAAGTACAACAACAACAACAACGGTGCTGTTAGTGATTTCTGCTTAAAGCAACAACAACTTAGCCAAGAACGCGTTGACTAAAGCAAACGTCCGATTATAACAGTGAAAAAGAGTCGCTCGTACATGTAAATGTGTGTGTGTTTGTTTGTTAGTGTATGTGTTAGCTGCCGCTGTTGCGTACGTGTATGTGAAAGAATATGTTTTAAGACCAGGCCATAAGAAGGGCCAACACGTACGCCATTTTGAATTTTGAGTTTCGTCAAAAAAAAAAGTTTTTTTTGTTGTAACAACCAACGTTTATTATTTTAACACGCGTGTTGCTTTATACTAGATTTTATTTTGCGCAAAAAAAAAAACAATGTGGCGCCTTTTGTCAAAACTCGACTAACGGTCGAGTGGGAGAGAAGTAAAAAGAGTGGAGAGCAACAAACATTTGCAACGATAAGCAAAAGAGCACCACAATAAGAAGAAAACTACACAGAACAACAAAAACAGCAACAACGAATATGGAAACTTCAAGCAGAAGGAGGAGCAGCAGCAGCTACAGCAGCAGTTGCAGCTCCAGCATTTGGCCAACTTGGAAATACTTTTTAATTGGTAAGTAAAAGAGACAAAAATGACAAATATTAATGAACATAATAATGATTTGAAGCGAAGTTGGTAACGCCAACTAATCTTGATAATGATGTCTTAGAATTTACGAGAAAAAGTGAACAAAATGCGACTTATAATGAGATAAATGATAATGGTTATGATAATAATCATAGAGCGGTTATGCTTAGAATTTCACGAAAAATAAAATGAAGTTAATGATGTTTATAATATAACAATGTTATAACATGATAGACAATATATAATGAGTTCTGGGTTTTGTCTAAAATAAGAGTGATTGTTGGGGAATGAGCAAAAAGTCTCGGTTTCTTAAAAGTAGAACTATCGAATGATGCCTTTGATTAGGATATTCAAAATTAGGGGAGTACTGGGATTTCTCTATAGGAGTATTGCCTTAGATACATTTAATGGTATGACCGAAAAGTCTTAGTTTTTTACAAGTAAGACTATTTGATAATGCATTGGATTAGAATTCTCAAAATTCAAAATTAGCAGAATAATATTTTTGATCATATCACTTTGTTATAACATCATATTGGAGATAACTCTTGCTGATTGCGATCAAAGAGTTCTTTGTTTCTTCTTAAAGAAGACTATCATGTTTAGACGAGTTTTGATACCATTTAAGAAATCATTAAAAACTTTTTGGGTTTGTTAAAACTAAAACAATCTAATAATGCATGGATAATTATTATATTTATAAAGCGGTTGCCTTCAGAATCACCCAATAAGAAACCGTAGATGTGTATCATTACATTATATCATATTCTAAATAATAAAAACTGAATATGGTCAAATGGTTCTGGGGTTTTCTTGTGAAAGACTGTCATTCTATACAAGTTTTGACTTTGAGACTGTTTTCGTAATGATGAAATTTCGTATTTTTTGGGAATAGTATTCTTCTTTTGATGTTGACTAGCTTTTGCGATCTAAAAAGTCAGAAAGTCTATGTAGTATCATGAGATATTGGTCGAATTTTCCAAAAAATGGAAGAAATGATAATTGTAACAATATTCTTGGTTTTGTTGAAAGTAAGACTATCTAGCCTTTGCTCAATACTTTTAAAGTGAAAAATTTCGCAAAAAAGAAGAAAAGCAAGAGTAATCTTTATAATGTAAGACTATTTCAATAGCTTATGAAAAATATTGGAGCATGTTCAAAATATTATCTTTAAAAAAAAAAATTTTTTTTTTTGTTTTTTTTTTTTTTTTTTTCTGAAGAATTAATATTGAAATGCTTCAACGCTTATCATTGTTATAAGATTTAAACAGATAACTTAAATAAACATTGATGGAACAGAATTCTGTTTCAAACAAATTTTAACTTCAAAACCAACAGTAAGTGTGTAATATCTGAATAGAAAAACGAAAACTTGTCAGAAATACCTTTCTTAATCTTATCTATAGTATAGTAAAAAAAGGAATTTCAGATAAAGTAAAATCCCTTTGCCTAGCAAACCAAATCAAATATAAAAAATTTCTTTAGAATCCTAAAAGATCTTATTATCAGTATCGGTTAATCTTATAAGAAATTTGGAATTTTTTTTTTTTTTCATTCTCTCTCTTTCTTTACTCTGCATGAAGTAAAGCCCCAGAACATGCGTTTTAAACAAATCATCATCATCTTAAGATGTCAAAAATCGTTGTCCACGCATGTTTCTTATTATATGAGGGTGCAAAAAAAAGACATTGTATGTCAATTCAGGATTATACGGCAAATGACTTACTAGTTCGGCATTTTGAGTGCTTATATATATCTATCATCTTACATATATAGTCATAGTGAAGAAATATTTATCTTTTTTTGATTTATAGAACACTTATGGTAAGCAAGTATAGCTTTTACATACATATGTGATTCAGAATTGATAACTCTTCGAAACTCTCATTGTAAGGAGCCCGACCTTCATCTTTAAATCTTCAAGAATACCAAATGCACCTGCATTAAAATTTTAGAAGTAGATGTCTAACAACCATCATATTGACTATGCTGATAAATTGCTTGATTTTATCTTAATTCAAAGGATTTTAAATTTCTTCAGCTAACTCCATAAACTATTTAGCTTAACCATATTAAGCCTCTTAATAATCTCCATCATTATATTTGGCTTTGCTCATAATTTCGTTTAAAGCCTGTTAAGCGTTTTCAATTTAGTTTCATGTTCAAATTTGTTTCTAAAGTCACGCTTTTCAGCAAGTTTTTTTGTTTTTTTTTTTTTTTTTTTATGACAGTTTCAGCTGAAACTCCCAAAAAACTTCAGCTGCAGTAATCGGCTTTGTGTCTCATCCTCTTGCTGCTCATAATGTCCCTCTCACCTGTGTATTTTTATGCTGTTCTCCTATTGACAGCTTCTCAGCTTGACAGCTTGTTCGATCTGCAGCTGCAAAACTTTTTATGGCAAAGTTTTTTTTTCAACTTTCATCTGTGCTTTTTTTTTTTTTTTTTTTTGGGAGCTTAACTGCAAAATGCTTTTTAATGCCGTGTCGCCTTGAATCCTACGCTTAAGCAACTGAACGAAAGCAACCAACTGTTGCCGTGCCACACTTTGGGCAGCCCCTTTACGCGCTTTATGCTTTCAACCACTCAGTTACTTAGTCCCTAGGCTTAATCAGTCAATCATTCAGGCACTCAATTCTTCACACTTTTCCAACACATAGCAGATCCCTCTAATGAAACGCTGCCCAATTTGTCTCTGATTAACAATAATAACAACGCCAACAACAACAACAACAGCGACAACAAATCCAACAACTACATCAAATGGCTCTTGTTGATTTTCGACAGCTTGGCCTATTAGCGGAAATGTGTTTAAGAGGGGTCACAACAACAAACAACCGCAACATGAAAACTTTATAGCCAGCATAACTTCACATATACAAACACATATGTATATACATGACATCCTATATGTTTGCATGTATTACATAGTGTCAGTGACGGATGTAGCAAAAATTTTTATGGGGGTTACAATTTTACCAAGCAAGTTTCATTTTTTGCCGTACTAATTAGTGATTAATTAATCGTCCTTTACTCTAAATATAGCGAGTTAGTATTATTATTATTTTATTTATTATTTTGGGATCATTAACTACCGGAATATCTGTTATATTTTTATTTGGACAAACTTTGATTTCTTACAACTAAAATGCAAATTTGTAAATTCAGTAACATTTTTCGTGTGACGTCACAAGCAGTCTTTACTCTCAAAATATCTCTTTGTTTTTAACAAGCATGTGCTTAATATTTGCTTGAAATCGCCAAAGCGTCTTTTCTTTAGCGATCGATTTTCAGTGGAGATAGAGAAAATTTTTGCTGGTTTTGTTTTAGCTTTCAATTTAAATTTTGAAAAGAATGTTAGGTTCCACATTTGAAAGCAATCTGTTCCATTCACGGACCAACAACTATTGCTTGGGTCCGAATTCGGTTGAAAGAGATATCACGTAATTTCTTATTAGACGGATTTGATCGGATATCGAACGACTGCAGACCAAGAACTTTTACTAAGGGTTTGTTTCGGTTGAAAGCGATTTCCGAAATACCAAGTGATTTAATATTGAATAGACTTGACTGAAATTAGTTCCAAATTCCCTATCAATCGACTAAGAAGTATAAAACCAACAACTGTTTCCTGGGTTTGAATTCGGTTGAAAGCGATTTCCAAAACTCCAAGTGATTTAATATTGAAGAGACTTGACTTAAATTAGTTCCACATTCCATATGAATCGATTATAGTACTTCAGACACACTCAGAACTTAAATTTTTTTAGGAGTGTTGCTGACCCCCTGGATTACCCCTCTGTTACCATCTCTGTAGTATACCCCGCTATCTATCGCTCTTCACATGTTTGTGTGTATATTTCCCGTGTAGTGCATAATCAAGGCATAATAAATAAAACGCGTTGATTTGACATTTTAATTGGACCTTTGACACAAACACTCACACACACACTCACTTAAATACAAATGCTCACATAGATACTCTAACACACACAGATATAAACACTCAAACTTATGCACAAATATAGAGCTTACCAAGAAGTAGTCTTTCGTTATTGTCATTGGCCCCTCTATTCGCCTTTTTATGAGTTTGCCAACCCATTCGTTTATAACTGTCAACTTCTTTGGCAAAACAGAGTGGAAGTGTGTGTGTATGTGAGAGAGTGAGTGAGGGGACAAGGCGTTGCAATAGGCGTGTGTAGAAACAAGTCAAAAATCAATGAACTCTCTGCGGAGCTTTAGGCGGCAGCGTCAAATGAAACGCACTCTAGGGTGTTATTAGTTATTTTTATTATTTTGATGGAAGCTAAAATGAGCAGAAAAACATCGAGTATAACAACACTTGTACACAAAAATTGACAAATAATTAAAAAAACATCAAAACTGGTGCGAGATACTTTTATAGAACTTGAGGATACATCAAGTGGTGTTCCCTATGCAGCTTTAGGTGCTTTTAGTTTATGGCCTTTTTATGCAGTTGCTTGAATATATGAAATTTATTTGAACAAATTAAAATCGAATTTTTATAGACTGTGTTAAAATTATCGTAAAACAGAGAAATTAAAAAAGAAAAACTTTTGTTGAACAACATGATTTCAAAAAGGCACTTTCGAGACTGTTCGGGATTTCGATTTGGCGATGACTGTATAGTAAAATGACTGTATTGTGGTAACGTCCACAGGACGAGATTTTTTATAACGAATAAGAGGAATATCCTTTTACTTGCTAGTATGTTAGACTCCGTAAGAACGTGCTGCAAAGGTTCTTAAATCTTAAATGCTAATTTATTTACTATATAATTAAGTTAGTAATCCAAGGGAGCTATGTTTATCTTTTAGGAACTAATAAGTTCTTGGGCTCATCCAAAACCTAGCTCAAAGATCTAGCTTGTAGTTTGTCTGGAACTTCCTTCTTTTCTCAGTGGTTACTTTACATTATGACTACCAGTACCAGAAAATGGTTCTGCCTCTATGACATGAAAAACCGTCAATTTGTTGTGCCCAGGAATTTATGTAAGGTAGAGACCTAGATGGTCAGATTACCTGAAGCAGCTTCGATATTATTCTAACTCCGCACAACCATTCAACGCGGTCAGAATATTTCAAGCAATTTAAAGCTCCTGGGGTTCCGATAAATAGTATTGACAGCTTAGTAGCCACTTAAATATTCTTGGTACTTTCTTGCAACTCTCTTCAGCAGAACTTAAGCTAATATTTTTCGTCGGATTTCCTGCCAAAATAAGGCAGGCAATATCTCTTTAAGCTTACAGCAAAGCAAAAACAATGAAGACACTTTATTAAAGTCATTGCATATTCAAGCGCCGTCAGCTCTTGATAATTTCAGACTTATCGATTGTCTTGTTTTGTTTTCGATTGCAGCTCCTAACTGACGACTATTTATAGTTTGTGCACAGTTTTGTCTCATCAATAATTAACATAATAAAATGCCAATAAATATCAATTTCAATTTGTTGTTTGTTGAGTTTGGGGCATTTGCTGCAATCTTGTTGAAATAATAATAAAAAGGCTTTTAACAAATCAGCAGTTTGGGGCGACAGTCCCGAAATTCCCCAAAATTTCCCCCCAATTCCACGCAATATTCGCGTAAAACGCAGACACACATACACACAGCTATATTATTAAGCTGCACACTTGCTGCTCTCTTGTTTTTGTTGTTTTTCATAGTGCCTTCAATATTGTCGGTTGTTGTTGGAATTATTTTTCCTTGTTGCCGCTTTGCCGCTTTTCATTTTCATCAGTTTTTGCTCTTCCTCATGTTTTCTTGGAATTGCTGTACAGCTAAAGAAAAACGCGCACGCACAGCGTCAGAGACGAAGCAGACAAAGGGACAGTGAGTCGAACAGACTGACAGTGGGACAGAGGGACAGACAACGGCAATAGAGCATACTTAAGACGCACTCCAAATCGCGCGCTTTGTTTGTATCTCACTCTAACTTGTGTAATCTTTAGTCAGGAGTTGTGTCTGCCGTCTTGCTCGTTTTTGTCGAAATTTTTATTTTTATTTTCATGCCTTTGCGTTTCGCTTTTGTTTTATTTATGCGTCTCACACTACTTTTCTTTTTGCTTCTTTTTTTGGTTTTTCCTTTGAGTTTTTCCACATTTTCATTTCCTGGCCGCAGTTCTGGGTCGAGCTCGGTCTTGGTACGGCTAAGTGCCTGGCAGTTTGCATTGTCTGGCTCCTCGTCGCACTCGCGCTCAACTCTCTCTTTACCCTGTGCTGCCTGCTTACTCGCTCTATTGTTATCCCTTTGCCCCGCTGTCATTTGTTTAGCGCGTAAATGCGCGTGAATTATGATGAGCACAAAGTGTATCCTTTAGATACACATACTCAGACAAAACACAGTAACAATGCTAGCCTGTGGCACACATTGCTCTGGCTATTTGCATGCTATCCATGCAGCTTGCAACTGGCGCAATTCGTAAAACTGCAAAACTGTAACTTTGAAATTAAAATAAATTAAACAAATATTTTGTTTGTTTTGAAAATTTACGCGAAAATTCGCTGCGCGCTTCCAGCGTATCCGGAAATGCAAAAACGCGCGTATCCCAGAGTTGCATAAAGCACTGCTACATGGAAGTAAGACAGAGAGGTTTGGGTAGATAAGGTTAGAGAGATATGGAGCGACCAAAACTCCAAATCAGCGCCCAACCCGAGCTGAGTTTGCGATTTGCATTTGGCAAAAATCAAAGCTGCTACAGCTTGTTGTCGTTGGAATGCTTTTTTGGAGAGCATATGTGTTTGGATCTAAGGTTAAACTTTAGAAATCGTTAGTGTCGTAGAGACTGTTTTCACAGGTTCTAACTCTGTTAGGTAGTAGTACTTTGCACCTAAATAGCCAGATCGGAGCAGTACCAAAAAATTCACCTTTTCCTTAATAAAGGGTCATCAATCTTGAGGTTTTTTTTTTAAATGCAAAAAAAAACAAAAATTTCAAATGAATCTAATTTTTAGATCATAGAAATTGTACAGTCTTAATGCTGAGCTTAAGAGTATTTTTATTTTAGGAAAATAAAATATTCTTATAAAGTCTAGAATGAAATTAGCTTCTTTGGAGTAATTTCAAACTTAAGTTCATCTTAATAATGAACGCCCTATCACACGCTAAGTTATGTTTAGTGTGTAGGGATTTATTTGTTCTGTCAATATTGGATTATAACCTAATGAATTTATCGGTTGATTGCCAATAAATAAATATATATATAATACAAAAAAAAAACAAATAAAAAAATAAGATGATCGTTTCTGTAAATGAAATCCATAGTAATGAAACAGTAGTCCTTAGGTACTATAAATTATTTCAAATTATATTTAAATTAATAATTGAAAATAATAAAAAATGGTCTTTATTTTGTTATCTAAATAAACGCTTTACAAAAAAGAAACATACTTACTTATAGCCATAGATAACTAAAAGTATCTTAAAGCTACGTGATCTCCTAAGCCACCCATAGCATTGCAAGTGATATAATTTAAAAAACAAATATGTAATAGTTACTTATTAAAATTGCAATTGTTTTTGTAATAACATATAGTATTTAAAGATATCTATATATATGTATACACGCGCAAGTAAACATAACAGATTATCTAACCTTCATAGTTTTCCGCCTGAGAGTATTTGAATTCCGGCGCCACTAAAAGTTGCTGTTTCTTTCACGTTTGCTGCAAAACTGTTTACACTCTATGCGATTGTTGTTGTTGTTGTTGTTGCACACACACACCCACACACAGTGCAAAGTTTTTTGGCTGATAATACTTTGAGCCAGTTTCATTTCCCGGCTTTCGGTCTCGCTCTCGCTTAGCGCTTACCACCAACACCAATATAAACGCATACAAAATAGTTGCCGGCGCTCAGCATATGGGGAATTTATAACATGCACATAGATACAAAATGTATCTGTAGCTGTATTTGTATCTATGTTTATGCATGCCGCACACACACACACAGATACACATGCGAACTCGCGTGAGTTTAACTTTCGCAGCTGTTTAAACAAAAACGCAGCGCATCAACTTTTGCAGTAGCTACCAAAAAAAAAATATATACTTACTATGTGCCAAATGAAGTACTTTAAAAAAAAGAACATTTTAATATCATGTTTTTATACGCAGCACATAAAAATTCAATAACTTTTTGACGCTGACATTGAGACAAACCCAACAAAAGAAGTGTAAGAAACAAGTTCTGACCTCGCTTACACTTACATAAAAATTTTAATGTGCCAGTTGTTTTCTACATATTCGACATTTTCAATATTTTTCTATAAATTTTTATTATAATTTTGCAAAACTGACGTTTTGCGCGTTTTTGTTTGGCCAAATTATTTTGGCTGCGTTATTTTTTTTTTGCTGTTATGGCAATGATTTTTTATTTGCTTGATTTTTACATAATTTGCATGCTCCATCATTTTTTATTGCATTTCTCGTTTTGTGCTGTTTTGATTCAGGGCCAAATGAAAAGAAAAAAATTTGCTTTTATAATTTCATGAATTCAAATTAAAAAGTAACAAACCATTTCAGTTGCTGCATATGCAAATAATCATGCCAACAACATCAAGAGCGATAAACAAAAAAAATCGCAATAACGTTTACTGTTTGATATGCGCATTATCGCTTTGCATATCTCTCACCCACCGATAACACCTTTCCGCTAAATTTATCGATTGGCATTTCAATTTGCATTAAACGCGTTTCGCACGCGACTTTAAGCGTGGGCAAATGGTTTTATAGCATTC
Organism: Chymomyza costata; assembly: GCA_018150985.1. NCBI lineage: Eukaryota > Metazoa > Arthropoda > Insecta > Diptera > Drosophilidae > Chymomyza > Chymomyza costata. Next base: position 1,357,192 of record JAECWU010000244.1, on the reverse strand, counting down.
AGCTTTTGCTTAATGGCGACAACGTGCTGGCATTTGTATTGTCCGCGCCTCAAACACTTTAGCCCCATTGTGCTCTCTAGCCCAAGCATAACAAAAACGACAACAACGATAACAGAATTTGTAATACCCATAGCTGCTTTATCACTTTGCATTCTCTGATCACACCTTTCCGCTGGACTTATCGAATGCCCAGTTGGAAATTTGGTATCGACAAAAACGCAAAAGCGTGCCGTTCTTTAAGCGGAAGTTGATAAAAACAATGACAAATTCCTCTGATCTCTGATCACACCTTTCCGCTGAAGCTATCGATTGCCCAGTTGGAAATTTGGTGTGAACAAAAGCGCCAAAGCGTGCCTCTTTTAAAATCGGACTTGATAACAACAATGACAAATTGCTCTGATTTCTGATCACACCTTTTCCCTAAAGTTATCGTTTGCCCAGTTGGAAGTTTGGTGTCAACAAAAGCGTCAAAGCGTGACTCTTTTAAAATCGGAAAACGATAACAACAATGACAAATTGCTCTGATTTCTGATCACATCTTTCCGCTAGACTTATCGATTGTCCAGCTGGAAAGTTGGACCTCAGCAAACTCTAGACCTAGTTTTACATAGTAATATGCTGAGTTCATATGAACCACAGGTTGCAGCTTTTAGTAAACTTTTCTTAAGGCTTCATAAGCTCGAATGACATATTTTTAAAGATCCACATTCTAATTTCTGTAACATTAGTTGCATTTCTTTCATGTTAAATGTTTTAAATTTTCACGGAAATTCACAATCGTAATCAACTAAATATATAATAACAATTTGATAACGAAGCTAGTTTCGTTGAATTTAAGTTCTATTACGATTTATTTAAAATCGTTTATTTGAAATAACGCAAATAAAATAAATAGCTCGGAAGAAGTCCAAACTCATGCTCCCTATAGACGAAATGCAGCCAGAGCAGGTACAGCAGAAGGTTTCTTCAAACAATTACATCATTCGAACCCAGTGGCGGATCCACTGGGAATATTTTCGGGTCCGGACCCCCAAAAGTTGGCAAAATTGGTTGACAGTTTTTGGCGAGCTTTAATATATAGACATACACTTCGAATTGAAAAACGCACCCAAGAACAAGTCCTGGATCCGCACCTGTCCGAACCAATTGATCTTAATTTAAGTTCGAGCTTGCTTAAAATAAGATCTTTTAACCGTAGATTGCCAATTTTTCCAAAATTAAAAATAAATGCTCTTAATCTGAACAATAACACTAAACAGCCTTACAATGAGTCCGAAATATAACTTCTTTTTACAATCTAAATTCTAGGTTTTCTCTATTTGAATTTTTCTACTAAAAGCTATCTACAATCATAATAGCTCGTATAATAATTTAAGGCATCCTCACATTAAGAATTTCTGTGTACAAAAAAACTCATTTACTTAATATAGAATTCTCTCTGAATAATAGAAAAATCGCTCTTTTTGACATCGTAAACTCTTTGTCCTAAAACCAAAAAGCTCGTTTTTGTACGCATAATTCTTTCTTTTTTTTTCCATTGCTGTAAATGCCCTAACTATTTTGTTATTTTAGGTCATTTAATAGACAAAGCCGTTCTTCCAAAGAAAAACGACTCAAAGTTTAACTTATAAAAAATTAAAAATGATGTACAAATCAGATACCATATACTATATTTTATGCTTTCCAAAATAAACAGGAAAAGCGATGAACTTCTTTTCTACCATATGTTGATAATGCACACATTATACACTACATACCCGAACGGAACGCTCTTGCAATTTCCAAGTGGGTGGCATTTTTTAATTTTCATATAGCGCGTTTCGCAAGCGACTTTAAACGCTAGCTGCTGTAGCATTTAGCTTTTGCTAACAGGCGTCAACGTGCAGGCATTTATATTGAACGCCCCAACAGTATTGACCGCACCTCAAGCACTTTAGACCCACTGCCGCAGTGTCCCCGCGCCCAGTGGCATTTGTGGGTCTCTTTCACTATATACATATAAGCCAGGGCTGCCATGGCACCCGTTACCAGCTACCGTTTTCGTGTATCATTTGCCACATTTCTGGGTTTTTTTGTTGGGATTTGTCTTGGTTTTTTTTTTTTTTTTTGCGCTGTCCGGCCCATTAGCATTTCATGCATAAAAAGCAGCGTTTGTTGGGGCTTGGGTTTTGGAATTCTTTGGGCATTGGTTTCATTTCGTATCGTTTCGGACTCTTGGTATTCTTCATTTTGATGTATTATGCCTGCCAATTTGGTCATGTTGCTTATGCATGTCTGTGTCTCTGAGTCCACAAACATTTCAAAAGCCAAGTCACCGTATTTTCGGAGTGCCCCCTTTGGCGCCCCTTTCGTGGAGCTTAGCGCGCTGTTGTTTAATCTTTTTTGTGCCTTGTTTTGCGTATTCACATGCTTGAACTTCTTTTTTTCAACACTTTCTGTTGGACGCTTTTGCGGCTTCTGTTTGCCGTCGTTTTTTTTTTCGTAACCCTCTCCACGCTCTTAACCATAGTTTAGCTCTTTTGCAGCTATCTCTTTTTAGACAGCTGCTTCAGTTTGGCTTCCCTTTGCGCTGGTTCGGCGGCTCTGCTCTAATTTGTATGCGTAACATGTCAAAATTGTTGTGGTCAATACACTGATTGCTTTTCATATATATATATTTCTATATGTATATAATGTCTATGTACTATATACTTGTACATATAGATTTATCTATTCGTGTTTAGCTCGTAACTTGTTCAGCTGCACGTTTTTTACGTTTTGTGTTTTTGTTGTTCTCGGTATTTATGACAAGATGGGGTTAAGCATACGCTAAAGGATTGGTAACAGCCTTGACTGTAAAGAGCGGCTCTGAGGCGGTTTACATTGCGTACTTTGTAGCGTGCTTGATACATACATGGGCTCCTGAGCAGCTATGAAAGCGGTTGTATTAAAGTTTTGAAAGAGTTTGTTGCTTTAAAAAGTAAGCATTAGCATAATATCTATATACGAGTAACAAATAATAGGTCTTTGATTGTAAAAATTCTTAATAATTCTGTGATGTATGGAAGTTTGAAGTAGTGTTGGAGAAAACATCGATGATCGAAGTTTTAAATATCGATATATCGATGTTAGCCAACAGAGATGTTTCTCCAGCACTACTAAACACCCATTTGATGATTGCAGAAGTGCTGGAGAAACATCTCTGTTGGCCAACATCGATATATAGAGATTTTAAACTTCGAGCAGCGATTTTTTCTCCAGTACTAGTTTGAAGTATTTATTCTTGATAGATCTTATAAAAATTGGTTCCACAACGACAACGCGTTGCCTCGCCATCTAGCGACATCAACTTGCTTGCGCCATCTAGCGGTCACACTGAACAAAAATATGATTGATGACAAGAACCATGACAATCAGGCATAATTTTTATAACATATTTTTCTAGACGTACTTCCTTATAGCGAATTTGTAGTGGATCATAATTTTGGTTCGTTAAGGCCTATACGCAGAATGAGAAATTTCGCACGTAATAACAAAACTTGATATAAAAAAAAAATCCCATTTGGGATATCCCTTTTAGGCAAAGCAAGTTCGAACCAACTCAGAATTTTGGTTCTTTATATAAAAAAATTAGGAGTAAATTAGCAACAGTTAAAAAAAAGCACAAAGACTAGTTTCCTAATTATAAAAACTTTTTACTGTGTCGTAAAATCTAAACAGAAAAATAAATAATGACGGTGGTCACGACGATGACGAAAAACATATTTGTATAATTAAAAGATGCGAAGCTAGGCTTAAGACCTACGAAAAATAATTGAGCTTCACAAGAAATTTAAGAATAGCTATTCGCTTAGTACTAATTTCTCTCCAGAAATACTTTCTTCGTTTTTCATATTTGTTCAATTTTGTTGTCAAGGACATTTCAACAGATTATCTTATTTCGTCTAGAGTATCTACAAGTCAAGATCTGACATTTTTAGTTGTTTGACATTTCATCAAAGGCAAGTTTTGCTTTTCAGGCGTTTATTCAAGCGTTTTTATAGTGCGACAGAGTGACGACAACTTTTTGCCTCTCTTTTGAAACTGTTTCTCGTGCATATCCGTATCTTTTAACTTGCTTTGACTTTTTCTACTGCTTTTGAGGCGTTTTGTTGGTCTTTTGGCTTTGCTGTTTTATCTGCCGCCTTTAATTTTCATTCATTTCAAATGCTAACTGCTATCACTTAACCCTCAACTTGACCCTAAAAACTGAATGCAGTAAATTAATCAAATTGGATTAAGCTAACGCTTATGCATAAATGGGTTATATATATAAACGTATAATATAAAGGGTCCATACTGCCCGTTGTGGCTGCTTAAAGTTTAATTAAAAGCACATTGTCGATTGCTCTCTTTTATATATTATGTACATAGTATTATGCATATTGAGACTGCTCCACGAACATTGCACTTTATATATTTGCATGCATATAATTTCAATTTGTATGATTTTTATTTATTTATTTTGTGGGGGGTTGACTGCGTTTGTTCGCATTATACATGAATAGACTTTTATTTAATTTTTATGCGTTTTTATTGCAATTTTTGTGCGCTTCAATGAAGCTCAATATAAATTTGCGCGCTCTACTATAAATGCAAACAAAAACAAAACCCGAGAGATGAGAAATGCACAAAATAAAAAAACGAGCAGAAAACCTTTAACAACACACGACAAACAATGGATATTGTAGAGAGTGGATAAAAAAGGCGAAATGGGAAAACGTCCAGCGAGCGTGCCAAAATGATTAAAAAAGAATTGAAAAATATAATTTATAAACATTAAGTCAATTTTTTCAGTAAGCTCGCAAAAAGCAAAAAATTCGCAAAATGCTTTAAAAACTTTTTAAGCACTTTTTATTGAAATTTTTTAAAAGTTGCAAAAACGCGCGTATTCAATTGTATAAAAAAGTCTCCAAATAATAATAATAATAAAAATATTTCGAGTGCAAAGGAAGTTGAATTTAATGTAATAAAACACTTAGATAGAGGGTGAGTATTATGGAGAGGGTTGCTGCAGGGTTGCTTATAGCCCATAAGTAGTGCACGTCTATTTGTAATTTATTTACGCATTTTGCCTGGGATTTGAGCAATTGATTTTGGCTAAATGAGCATTAATAAAACCATGAAAATGTGCTGTTAGTTGTATGCTTAGGGCTGACTTTGCCCAAGGGGGGTGTTAGGTGTAGAGTACTTTACAGACAGCTGACTGAGTTGCGTAGGAAATGAATTTTATACTTGAGACGAAATTAAACGCAATGGCTTTGGCCAACCCTTGGTATATTTGAAAAAACTCAAAACAAATGAAATTTACAGCCCCCGCCCCAGCTCCTGGAAACACCGTCTCGCAACATTTAGACAAATGAAATGGAATGTTTGATTAGAAAAATGTTTTGCATAGCGTAAAATTTTATTTTCTGTCTGCGGGCGTGCTACAAAACGTTTTTAACCAACAGCAGCAGGGGGGGATGATGCAACCCTTGATGTCAATGTAAGAAGACAAGGAGTAAAAAAAAAAAAAAAAAAACAATGCAAGCCTGACAACAGTTCATTTTCCGTAATTTTACAATGTTGCTTTGCATTTCATTTTTTTTTTGCGCGCAGACCCGCTCCTCAGCTCCTGCTTTACCAAGACTGCCTGCACTCGTTGAAGGGTGCACAAAAAGTGAATTGATATGCTTGAGAAACCAAGCAAAAATAAAGTTACAGCGAAAAACAATAGGGGTAACTTCTCTGCCCGGGGGGTACACTGGCTGCACTGATTGTAGCAAGGGTTGAGCACAACTGTTTCTTATTTTCATCTATTTGTTAACCTTAAATGCTCATTTTGTTAGTTTCTGAACGCCTCAAGCCAGACAATTATATAGAAACAAAAATATTTGTCATAGTTTTTGCGCTATCAAACGCTAGCTAGCTATGCTTTTGAAGCGCAATCTTTATCCATAGCCCGCGCGAGACGAACTAGCGTCGACACGGCCGAGAGGCTAACAGAAGCCTAAAGCAGCAGCAACACATTCTCATAAGCTCACACTCAGCTGCGCTCGCTGTCACTCTCTAACTCACAGCTGGCGGCTCTGTTGCATGTACATAGTGTGTGTGTTGCCACCTTTGACTTACATTTTAGCAACTTACTACAAAATTTCAACAATTTATCCAAAGATGTACGCCTCAAGGTAGGCTTTAAAAACATTTTTCTCATATGCCTTTTGTAGAGAGAGCGTCGTAACGCTAATCACCTGTCAAAATTTGAACGGCGTTGACAAATGATGTTTGACTTGGATGGTTATGGTAATGGTGGCACAGCTTTGGATAAATAAGAGTAAGACTAAGAGTTACAACGAAAAAGTAAAAGTAAAGCAAATAAAATGCAATCATTCAATTGACAACTGTGGTGGGAGAGCTATAGGCACCAGGGGAAACCTGAGGCTGTATGCTTTTATATAAAGCCCGCGAAAAAGAAAATCAATTTGGCAGCTAGCTTTTCTTTTTTCACTCTTACAATGACATATATACTTACAAGCAAATACAGCGAATGCTTATTAAAGGAAGACAAAGTTAACATACCCTTAAAGGCTATGGGATGACAGTAACAGTGACAGTCAAAACATGTTACTATGTGTTCAAGATAGATAAAAAGGTCCTAGATCCGAAAACCCCAGCAAGTTTAGATGCTTACATAACCTCAAACAATCCCATAAAATTTTGTACGAGTGCGGTAGTTCGACGAAGTGTAGTAGTATATGTCTTCGAAGTCGCTGAGTTATTCATGTTCTTGAAAATCACGTCACGTCATGGCCCTGACTTAGTCATCAAAATATCTCGTTAACGATTTGTCGGAACCCTGGCGTGATGGAGTTTTTGGATTTTGGATTCGGACTCAGTGGCCCTCAAAGCGTATGGAAAACATGGTCTGACTTCCTAATACGTAAATAATTTTCATTTGCTTGTATATGTATCATTCTTAAGTTAAGCTTCCTTGTGGTCATCGGGATCATAAAGTCTGGTTTTAGCAACTCCTATATTTCAGATCTTGGTTAATCGCAGTTGAGCAGAATGGCGTGATACTGAGAAAACTTAATTTATTTGGTTCGAAAAAGTTTTAAACAGTCTTAAGGGTCGCATAGTCCTTATTTTCCGTCGAGAATATTGGGAACGCAGTCTATCCCAAAAGTCTATGTACTAATTACAAGGTTACCCCTTAAAGTAGCTGGGACGTTAGCACGAAGTTGTCGAGAAAGAGCATGTGGTTAAAGAGCCTGTATGCTCAGATGCATTTCCTTAAATCAAAGTTAATAGAAATCTAGACCTCAAAGGAGACATTACTTTCCGTATTATTTCACTTCTCTGAGGAGCACATCACTTTCTCTTAGTATCAAGGTTTTTTCCAAAAGTATTCAACCTGCGACTTCTTCAGGGTTCGCTAGTTACATTGGTAGCCCGTAGTGATAGCTGGAATATGTCCATAGAGTTTTGTGAACGCGGGGGGCTTTTGGCTTCGGAAGATTTATTGAGCAAAAAAAAAGTTAAAATTCGTTACTTATTCGATTTGCCTTTAGCGAATCTAACGGGAGCAGGATCTTGGATATTTTTATAGAAAATTCGTTATAAGGAGATTAGTCTACTAAAGCTTTACTTAAAATATGGAAAAATTCTTTATTATTATTATTATTTATTTTGCAACTATGCCAGTGCAACATAGGCCTTCAGGCAAACGTTACAGAGAAGTTCGACTTTATTTGGAGAAAGATTCGGGTTTATAGTTTTTGTACTAACTAGCTCTGGTTAAATCGCTAAGACTTGAAAATGTAAAACAAGACTGATCCGAACTTCAATTGCAATGATCTGAATCGAAATCAAGAACAGCTCCAACTGCTGTCTTGGCAAACTTCCAAACCTAGTTCGTATACTCTCTTAGAGAAGAGCACCCTGAAATGCGTAAAAGTGCGAGGCAGACGCCAAAAATTTGTTGTGGACCTCCTAAAACCGACAGTGAAAATGTGCTTGTAATAATAACTGAGTGTTGTTGTTCTTATTATAGTTGTTGTTGTTGTTGTGGCTTTGGTTGCTGTGTAGGCAGTTTTGCTGCCATTCAAAAGAAAAATTCAAGGACAACGTCAAGGCAAACACAAACAAGTCAGAACAAAGTCAAAGCAAAGCAGCAGGGAAGTTAGGAAGGGGTGACGACGTACAACAAACCAAGCCAGCAAACATTTACGCTGAATGGAAATGCCAATGGTTGCCAATGCCAATGACGGTTCCTAGTCAGAAAAAGCAAAAAAAAAAAAAAAAAAACTCTCTGGCAGCTTTGGCTTGTTAGAAGTTTTATGCCTTGGCTTGCGGCGCATGTAATTTTCATTACATTTTACTGGCGCCTTTGCCCTCGGCTACGGTTCGACTCTGGGTCTGGCTCAGAGTGTTACGGCCCGTGTGAAAAAAGCAGCGTCAAATGTTTAGGCGCATATTTGGGCTTTGCTTTGGCAGAACAACGAGGATGACGCTTTTCACTGATTGACATGCCAGAGTTGACGGAAAGTCGTGTAGGCAAAATGTCTAGGCTAGGCAATAAGCTAAGCTGCCAAAAAGTAGGCAGCAATAAATTTTAAAGTTACGTTAAATTAAAGCAATGCCAAAGGGCTTTAAGTGCTACAAAGGCAAGTGGTGGTTGGGTGTATAGACTCTGTGTGCAAGGCATACCTTGTTTTAGGCGAAGAGACCCCCCGTCACAACTTTAACCACAGTGTTAAGCATATTAGCCGGAAGAGGCATGCTGCGGTAATAAGTTTAAAAAACTTTTCCACGCTTTACACATTTTGTTTAACTTTGAGCTACTTGGCAAACACACACACATCCAGACACACATATCTTGTCAAGGCACCCCCTTCCTAGCCAGCTAGTGCTCTAAAAGTCAGCCAAGTCTTTGCCTTCATCAAACTACTTTGCGTAATTATGTCAATTGCCATTAGGCACTGACTGCCTTGCTTTACTACGTCCCCATGCCTGCGCGCCACTGACTGCCTTTGGCCATTGATACTTCAGCCACTGACTTGTCCTGTCTTGTCTGTCTCTGGCCTTTGATTTTCATCGAAATCTGTCGATTTGTGCTTGTCTTTGCTTTGACTATCATCGGAATCGCTATTATCTGCCAAGGCGCACACTATAAACCAGCAGCCGGCTTAGGCGCATAAGTCGTCATCGTGCTCATACCCAACGACCGTCTCTGGCTGCCTTTTGTTCTGTGCTCATGTGTCACGGCCAGGCAGCATCGACCACTTTAGACGCCGTCTTTGTGAGCTCCATCCTCCTTGCTGAGCCACTGCTAATGGTTAAATAGTGCCACAAAATACATTTTAAGGCCTTTAAGTTTATACGCTTGATTGGATCGACAATGGCAGCCGCCTGTTCGAGTGCCTGATTAACACATTCGGCATGGTAAGGACCATGGAGTGCAACCCCCGATAATAGACACAATGGTTGGCGCTGTTATAGTTATTATCGGCCATTGTAAATTAATTAAAGCGCGCAAAGTGGATATAAGCTTGCGCCATCTAGCGATTGAAAATTGCACATTAATTTTAATATTGTATTTAAATATCTTTAAAGTCAATATATTTGCATATTGTTTTATGGTATGACAGTTTTCCAATTTTAAGAGTATCTCAAACCATATTTGTTTAGCGCTGCGCCATTTGCGCAGTTTAATATGAATTTCAAGAAATGATTATGCTTTCTTATAGCAATAAATTGGTGTGGGATATAACTATTAAAGTAAAACTTTTAAAATTGTAATAGAGTTTTTATTAAATATTTATATCGTTACATTTATGCTATACATCAGAAGTTATGGCGTATTAAACGTTCTCAATGGCTACGATGCAAATATTTGGAAATATGTATAAGATAGAATCTCACATGAACTTTTTCTTGGCACGAAGAAAGGAAACCATTTCTGTTTCTTTCCAGTTTTCTATACAGTAGCTTCTTCAGTATCTTTTCATTAAAAAAGCTTTGAAAGACGGACTGTGTTGAAACGGGCTGAATGACGTGCTAAGTTTTTCCGGGCAACAGTCTGACTGACGTTCTATTATTTAATGTGCTTCTTCTCTTCATTACAGCATTTTTTATCCCTTCTACAATTTAAAAATTTTTTTTTAAGACTTACTAGCGTGCCTACTATTTTAGAGATAAAAATATATTTGGGTTGTACACTTTGTCAATGCAGAAAGGCAAAAGTGACGGAATAACAACGTGAACAGCCACAATAACTAGGCAGAAAGGCAAAAGTGCCAGACTAACAACGTTATTGCTTTCTTTTATTTAAGAAAAGTTTTTTTTTTGAGAAGAATGTCCTTTAAAAGCATAGAGGAGAAATTTTTGGATATTTTTCAGTGCAATATAAATTTTACTGAAAAAAATTACATCAATTATTTTTTATTTGGACATGCATTTTTGCCCGACAACGTGAACAACTCTTTTGCAGTTAAAGAGCATTGACGGTTCAAATAGTTTTGGTCCATCCAAAAATCAGATCTATTACTATCTGTTCTTCACACGCCCAATGGCTTTTAAAGCCTTAAAGTGAACTTAGCTACTGCAATGCCAAATATTATATATATTATATTTTTTATATTTTATATTGCAATACATTTTTTAATTTGATTTGAAAACAATGGCGTTTTTTAAAATACTTTTTATATATATGCCATTCATTAAAGGTAATGAGCAAGTGTGGCTTAAACAAGCTTTTGAATAACCCTTTCTGTTGCAAGTGCAACCCTAAGTTAAAAAAAAATTAATTTCATATGAAGTGAATTAAAGCTTATTTAAATATTGGAATGTTTAATATATGAATCACATTACTTAAGCTCATTGAGGCGGAAAAATGTATTTGCTTTAATTCACATTCATTTGCTTTAGTACCAAATAAACTACAAATGTTGCACGAATTATTTAAAGACTTAATTATCATAATAATTAAAAATTAGGTAGGTTTTTTTTGTTGTTAGAATATGCTTATAAATAAAATTCATTTATCTCTCTCTATTAAAATGTATGTACTGCAATGCAATTTTTACCTATCCATTTAACAACTTTGAATTTGTTTACTTTTACTTAATGATAAATGCATTGGATATTTAAAATTTGAACAACTTGCTACTACTTCCATATAATGCTATAAGGTAGTGCTGGAGAAAACATCGATGATCGAAGTTTCAAATCTCTATATATCGATGTTAGCCAACAGAGATGTTTCTCCAGCACTACTGAACACCCATTTGATGAGTGCAGAAGTGCTGGAGAAACATCTCTGTTGGCCAACATCGATATATAGAGATTTTAAACTTCGATCATCGGTGTTTTCTCCAGCACTACTATAAGGTATGTACTTTGTACCAAAAAAGCCAAATTACAATTTTTTATATACAGTCGAATTGTCAAATAGCAAATACACACGGTAGCAAAATATGTCTTATTATAGAAATTTGTTAAGTGGAGATCTTAGGATCAGTTAAAAATTTGTAAATTCGTTGTAAAGGTGTTCGTTATAGGGATTTTTAATTATACATGGAGCTTGGGGTAGCTGACAAACATGTCTCCATTTTTCTTCCATGAACTTTAGATTTCCACAACACAATAACTGCTACAGCTAATGAGTACCCACAAATATTTGGAAAGATTACTAGACTGTTATTAACAGAAGCACTTTGCACTTGCGAAATCATGCTTGGACTACCCTAACAAATTTTTCAGCATTTCTGTATTTTCGAAAAATTCGTCTCCATTTTTTTTTAGTTATTGAAATTGAGCATCTTAACACAATACAACACTTACTAAAACTACTGAATGATGTTCAATTTTGTGTATAGTTGCAAACTTGCACTTAAAAAGTGTCTTCACAAACTTTGCACAATGCAACATCTGCTAGCTCTTAAATATTTTTAAAATTAAAGTACATATTTCCCTTTCGAACATGTATAGTGCACTTTTGCTGCTCATTATTGCATTCATAATCCTTTTTTTTATTGAAATTTAAAATGTGCAGCATATTAATAATTAATTAATTGTAATTATTTTGTCATTTGGTTTGTGTGTGCATTGCATACGCATACGTATAATGCAATAGTCGCCTGCTGTCTCTTGCGCGCGTTTTGTACGCGTTTTTTGCGCGTTTTTCTATATAATTACGATAATTTTTTTTCTGTCGGTTATTTGCACAAAGCTTACTACTAATGCTTGCATTTTAATGAAATTATATGTAGAAATGACATTTTAAGTTTCATAATAAAATGCATTTTAATGAATTTTTGCAAAAGTCCAACGTCACCCCACGACTGCTGCTGTGCCCCAAACTAAACACTGACTTGCAACAGATTCCAATTGTCCGAGCTTGATTGCAGCTGTATGTGTGTGTTGGTGTAGTTGTTGTTGCTACCGGCAATTATTGTTGTTGTTACTTTTGTTGCTTTTGTTTTATGTTTACATAAATATTAAATAGACCATATAAAGTTCTTGTGTATTGTGTACATACGAGGGTAGGCGGAAAAATAATCGGTTTAAGAAGTTAGTAAACACTTTCTTTAAAATAAATTGAAAAAATAGGCAGATAGTCTATGCGCTATGGGAAAGAAACTTTTGGGAACGGTCTAATAAGAAATCTGAGTTAAGATGCTTTAATCAGCTCCTCCTGCCAAGTCTTCTTCAAGCACTGACTAACTAGAACACATTTTTCACAAGAAGATAAAAAACTCAAAGTAATGGCTTGCTAAAAGTGCATTAACATATCATTTGAAGAAAGTCGATATTTACCAAGAAACTTTTTCGAGTTTCGAAAAAGAAAGTTCGGAGAATATAGTAGATGATGATACAAAAATATCGGCCCCGATTCCTCATATTTACTCATGACTATTCCTTGGGTCGAACACAATTGGACGACGTGGGCGCTTCTTATCAACAATATTAAATCATTCCAAAAAATATCATCCTTAGCTTTTTTTTAAGAACCTTATATTATTTTTTAGTTTTTTTTAATATTTTATTTTTATGTATTTTTTTTATATATTTTTTTTTTAAATATATTTTTTTATATATTTTTTTTTATATATTTTTTTATATATTTTTTTATACATTTTTTTATATATATATTTTTTTTAAATATTTTTTTTATATTTATTTTGCATTTTTGTGCGCCTTCAGCTGTTAGAACTAGCAACTAGTTCCCAGCCATTAACCACTCAACCTGCCCTCACATATGTTTATTCGTATATATAAATAATAAACAAACATATTTTGCGTTTAAAATGTCAGCAATAAACAATTTAATTTATTTATTTATGCATATGTCATAGGGCTATTATTGCAAAGTGCAAATAAACAAGTAAACAAAATTATAAATAAACTAACAAACAGGTGTTCACAACTAAGAACGCTTATATTTATAATTAATAATTGTTAAAATTTTGAAAAAAAAGCGCAAAAAATTAGTTTAATATTGTGTTTATTATATGCTTGCATACAATTTTTTTGTCAACTTATTGACAAGCAATTTACATTTTTAATTGAAATTGAATATTAGTGTATCACATAAAAAAAAAACTATTTCTTCCACTACTTTCGACTTGTTTTTAAAAAATAAAATTTTGATTGCCATAATTGCAAAGCATTACAGCTTAAATTCAATTTAAACATTAAAAATGATTAAAATTTTAATTGTATTGCTTTCTTTGCAAATATTTTTAATATCAATTCAAATTGGCTCACCTTTTTATAAAAAAAAAAATATAAATAAATAAATTGGTTTATCACAGCAAGACAAAGCTTAATTATTATTTTAATGTAATTTAACATTTTGTCTTTTGTTTATTTTTTAATTGAATGGTTTATAAGTAATGTGAGCGTTGTGTATATCGCGTTCAAAAAATTGATGTTAATTTTTGTGGTTAATTAAACAATGGAAATATGTTATTTAAATCAAATAAAAAAAATAATGGTTTTAATTCAAATTGATTAATTTTATTTTTTGTTAAATGCAGAAATTTATTAAGTTAACTTTTTACATAATTTATAATTATACCAATTTGGAGCTATATTAACTATGTTGAGGTCGTAAATAAACCTTCTAAAATTCAATGCACATTTGGTTTTAAATTAAATTTTTAACAGGAAATTATATAAAAAATCTGAGAAATGCAATTGTTATTTATTTAAATTTTTAAACGAACAAAATAGCAATGAGACAGTCATACCTCCTTATGATGAATTTATGATGATGAACTGCATTACAGCGTGTTTTTCTCAGTAATGAATTTTTTAATTAATTAATTTAAATTTTTAAATTTAACCATTTTTTTTTTTAAGTTTAACCACTTTTTTTATAACTTTGGCCAGCATTAAAATTTGCTTAATATGGCAATTACGTAATATTTTAAAAATATTTTTCTCAAATTAAATAAAAATAAATATTTTTTTTTTTTTTAACGAAAAAGCATTTTATTAGTACAGTTTAAGATTATACAAATATAAGTTCGAAACACAAACTTTTAAAAGTCAAATATTACTATTTTAAAGTAGAGTTAGTAGTTAGATTTCAAAAAGTATATATTTTATATCTTAAAAACGGTTTTTGAAAAGGAGTTAATTTGCAGAGGTACACTGAAATAATAGAAAATCGTCACGTAACGAAATGAGGTCTTGAGACAAAATTTTATGTTCCTAAGATTCGCTCTTCAAAACTTTCTATAAAATATAGATCTTATATTTGTTGAACATTTGCGTTTATAAAGTTTATCTTTGGAATTACAAGATTATGTTAAAGATAGTAAAGAGGATTTTTTTCGAAATTTTCCAGTTTTTCAAATAGGCCTCTAACTCTGCGTAGTAAATTATATATGTTGAAAATTTGCGTTTTTTAAGTTTGTCTTCGGAATTAAAAGATTATGTTAAAGAAACTAAAGGGGATTTTTATTTAAAATTTTCTAGTTTTTCAAATAGGCCTCTGACTCTTCGTAGTAAATTATATTAAGGCTTATCTTCGGAATTGCAAGATTGTTTTAAAGATAGTAAAAAGGAATTTTTTTTTTTCGAAATTTTCCAGTTTTTCAAATAGGCCTCTGACTGTTCGTAGTAAATTATGCCATTACGTGCGGTCGGTAAATTTTTTTTTCTTCATAAAAACTGAGTCTTGACAAATTTTCTGAACAATTTAAAGTTATTTGGTTTTAAATTTGTTAATCTCAATTTTAAATTCTCCTGTTTGCTTCAACAAAGATTAATCCTTAAAAAATGATTTTAAGCATCGTCACAAAAAAATTTATTTGTTTAAAAATCATAAAAAAATCTTTAAATTATATCATTTATAAAGTGTATCACATTTTTTTTTTTAATATATTTAATTTTGTCAAAAAATTGTCATATATTTTTATTTATGTTTAACAGCTAAAATAAAATTTAATTGAAAATAAAATTAAATGAAATATTTAAAATGTTTAGGAGCACTTAACTGCTTTTCATTTATGTTAAGAACATAAAATATGTTCCCATTCACGCTAATTAAAAAATTCCTTTTAACCTATGTTAAATTTTAACATTTCCTCTGTTGGCAACATTTAGGCAACATTTTCCTTGCTAGCAACACAATAGTGTTGCAAAATGTTGCAAGCTGCTGTTAAAATATATAAGCTGTTATAACTTAACATAAAGAATAAAGCTGCAACATTTTGCTATGTTATTAATTTTGCAGCTAATGACTGGGGTTGATTTTTTATACTCTTCACAGGAAGACACAGATATAATGCTGAACAATGCATTTTAAAGAAAAGAAGGCGTGGCAGGTCATAGGTTCTTTTTAACAAAAATGATTAATAATCATTGATTATTATCAGCTGGAGCTGTGGTTAAGCCATTTTCGTCATTGACTCCGTCTGTATTAATATTTAGTTTTCAGAGACTATAGAAACCGGAGTTATCAAATTTCAAGAAATTGTGATTTTCAGGAGAGGGCTGTCACATTTTAACTAGATCCTAATTTGGTGCAGTCATATCTCGTTACCAAGAATAGTTTGCTTTAAAAATGATTACAATCGGTAAGGTGTTCCACCACCTGGTCTATAAACTGCTACAATAATCCACTTTTTTGCATATATAAAATATCTAAGCTAGAGCCACAAAATTTGGTAGCTAGAGATTCACTAAAGCCTAATCAATAGGAAAAAGCTAACTTTGTTTAAAGCTCTCCAGCAACCATATTTAACTTTTGTAAACCATTTTTCCACAATCCTTCATGTTGGAATGCAAAACTTGTCGGAAAATATTTTTTTTTTGTTTTTTAAATAGTGAGTATAGAGTATCCCACTAGCGAGCACTGCCCCGACTGATTTACATTTTTTTTACAACAATTTGGAATTTTTATTACAACAAAGAAAATTTTACAAAAAATACACGTGTATATGGCGTGCCCAACTATGCTGCTAATTAATTCATCGTTGAAATATTTTTTCACTCACGTTTCTTATTTTTTACACAATTTCTTTTTATTATTATTTTTTGTTGTCTATTTTTTTCATATTTTTCATTTTTTTTTTTATTGCCATTTTGTAGTGTGAATTTTACACGCACTTAACAGTAGCCATAACAATGAGCAGTCAACTTCAAGTGTATTTCAGCAGTCACAATTTTATAGTATATATTTTTTTTTGAAATTATATTTTTTGTTTTCTTCTTATTTAAATAATTCTTCAATTGTTTGCACTGACTAATTTTTTTTGTAGGCCACATTGAAGTGTTTTATTTTTGTAGGCTGTGCGTAAATATTTGAATAGTATGTGTGCTACGAGGGAGGGTGGGGGCACATTGCCGAGTGAAGCCTTTCAACGGGTTCCATTGCGTGTTTTTCAATGTAGACATACCATCATGCCCCGCCTCCCTCGATTATGTGGCAATGTTTAAACAATTGTTGGCATTAGTTTGATGATGCGTGCCTCACCTTCTAATTAGTAGTTAGCTGCTACGTTCTAGTTTTTGTTTATGCACTTTGCAACACTGTAAATAAAATGAACTGTCAGAGAAAGCTCAAACAATAAACAAAATAAGAAGTACGTACACATAAAATGCCATGAAATTAGGTTTATTGCTACACCGCGAGAACTTTAACTTAAACTTCTTGAAAACTCATGTAAGCGTACATACAGAGAAATATATACTATGTACATATATAAGTAACTGTAGTTGAGATTGCGACACATACCAAGGCAACAGAACGTAAGACCAACAAAAACGCGCTGCCAAAAAGCGTTTGGGAGGGTAGAATGGAGAATACTCTTCTGGGTTACTTAGTAAGAACCATTTGGAATGTTTGTTTCTAAAATTATATTTTTGAAACATCTCGAGACAAGTTGTCTGTTTGACAGATTTAGTTAACTTTGTGTATAATCTTTAAAGCATTATTTTCCTGTAATATAAATCAAACCGTTTTATTTAAGAAAGGGGCATTGAGATGCTGTATTTTACATTGAAGCATTTGTTTGGTAAAAACGTTAAAAATTTTTAAGTCAAATGCGGGCGTTTCCCTTTTTAGTACTTCTCCATTTTTTTTTTCATAAAAGCCTTTTGATTTTTAGAAATTTATAATCGAAGATTTAGTAAATTTGAACAAGTCGTAATTAATATGGTGCAACATCCCTAGAGCGAATTCGCATGGGTGATTGTGAACAACAATAATCTTAAATTGAATTAGAGTATTTTAAAATGGTTAGAATGTTTGTTTTAAGCTATTTATTAGTTTTAATATAATCGAACATTTGCAATAAAATTATTTAGCAGAAAAAGCAGTTATTTGCATAAAATGCGACTATTTGCATAAAAAGCGATTATTTGCATAGTAAGCGGTTATTTGCACAAATTAATCGATATATCTGAAGGGGCAACTAAAAATGCAATAATTAAATCGAATCGGGTTGCTGAGCTTAGGAACTAAGCTATTTAAGACATCATCATAAAGTTCTTTATCACAGTAGTACAAAATGCTTCACAAACTCAAATAGTTTTTTTTTTTGGTAGAGTATTATTTAATTGAACATTTGCAATGAAATTATTTAGTATTAAAAGCAACTATTTGCATAAAAGGCGATTATTTGCATAAAATCCGATTATTTGCATGAAAATCAATTATTTGCATAAAAAGCAATCATGTGCACAAATCAAGCGATATATACAAAGGGGCAACTAAAAATAATATAAATCAAATTCGGTTGCTGAGCTAAGAAACTTCAAACTCAAAATCATCTAAGATATCATCAGGAACATCTTTACCACAGTAGTACAAAATGCTTCACAAACTCAAATAGTTTTTTGTTTTGGTAGTGTATTTCTTAACTGAAAATCTGAAAAAAAAAAAAAACTTTACTTCCACATTCAGATTGTCGCAGTTTAAAGCAAACAGTCGCTTAACCAATTCAATTGTTTTGTTGACCAACCGCAGTTGTTTGCCCCTTGCCGTCTGCTCATGCCTGCTGCCTCAACTTCTTTGCTTGTTGGTACGTGCGTTGGCGGTATCTGTGGCAGCAGCAGCAGCATCTGTGGCAGCGACGGCGACAGTGATAGCGGGGCAGCATCGACGTCAGCGTACGTGCCTTGCGCTTGATTTATATAACTGTAAAAAGAATGTCACATAAATAAATATAAAAAAAACCAAAAAAAAAAATAAAATAAAGATTAACTGAAGAAATTGTTTGCTGCTTATAAGCTTGTTGTGTGTGTGTGCGTGTGTGTGTGCATGTGTCAGTTTATGTTTATAGAACAAGCAACAAAGTGGCAACAACAAAAGCGTTGCCAGACTTTACAACATAGTCAGCCAATTGGTAGCACTTGTCAACAGCAGTAGAAAAAGTTTCTTTAAGCACATCAAAGCATGGCAGCTTAACCCGACTATGCCGGCAGCAGCCCACACAGCCCT
Organism: Chymomyza costata; assembly: GCA_018150985.1. NCBI lineage: Eukaryota > Metazoa > Arthropoda > Insecta > Diptera > Drosophilidae > Chymomyza > Chymomyza costata. Next base: position 1,338,234 of record JAECWU010000244.1, on the reverse strand, counting down.
GCCCTCCGCCTTTTTTCTTAGCTGCCACCAATGCTCCCCGCGCTGTGGGCCATGTGACACTTAAAAACTCATTAGCAAAGCAAAGCAGCGAAACGAAGCAAGGCAAAACTAAAAGAACTCCCAGCCTTAACAGACCCATCCAGAACAACAACAACACAAAAGCCGTGAACAACCCAACAAGTATGTGGTATATATGGCAATGTATGTCAAATGGCGCTACTTGTTGCTGCTGGGCGTGGCATTCACTCATAACACACAAAACCACAAACACAAAACGACCGACAGCTGGCCAACACTTGGCGCCAAACCCTGCCACCAACACCCAATTCTACCCGCACCCCACACCAGTTGGTTGCCCTTTTTCTCATTTTTTTTTTCACGCCTCGACTCGCCCGCTTTTGGCACTTTGTCACTTGCTGGGCCAATCCAACAGTAAATCCACTTGTCAAATGCACACAGCCCTGGGGCAAGCAGCACGTTCCTCGGCGTAGTCGCAGTCAGAGTCAACAGGGCAGCGAAGCAGCAGAGCATCAGACTTCGTCGTCGTCTTATGACTGTCAAAACAAAACTATTTATTTATTTGTGCAGAGATCGAATGCAGCAGCCCCTTCTCTGGTTGAGAGTGGAAATGCTGACAATACCATATTTTCTTGGATACCTAATTTCTTTAAACTGTGCGCGACGACATTGAAATTAAATTGTCTGTGTTGAGCATGTTGAGGGCGGCCCCCCACGGGTTGGGGACTTAGCAGCGGTTCTTTGCGAGCATGCAATTTCGCGTGTGACAAAAGAAAAACCAACAAGAAAAGCTATTCAACTTGGTGTCTGACACTGGCATACACTTCTGGAACTATTAAGCAAACGATTTATAAATCACTGAGCACTAGAAAAATCGTATGTTTATATATGGGTTACGGTTGGCCTCTCAGATTCGCTACAGTCTGAAAACTATTCATCTCAACTAATTGATAAAACACTTAAAAAGTTGTTTGCTAATAAAACATTTCAACGCGCAAATTTTTTACGACAGCTCTATTATATGGTTTCATAATTTATGTTAAATTTTGATAAAAAATGAGCAGAATTTTGTTCAAGCTGTCTAGTGATGTTTGTGTAGGCCAAAAGATGTTCTCTTCAAAAATAGTTTTTAAACGTTTTTATGATTGCTACCAGAATTAACTTCCTATTAAGGAAATGGAATCATTCAATTTTTTGGAATTTGAATTGTCTTTAAGAGTAACTGCCTTGTTTAATGGATCATCATCATCATTGGCGAGACGACCCTGGTCGGTTCTTTGCTTGTTGTAGTTTGTGTTCTCCAACATATGAGTCCTAAATCCTCTGCATCTTGATCGACCCCATCCAACCATCTCAACTTCGGTCGACCTATTCTTCTGTAATGGATAGGTAACAAAAAAAAGATATGCTGTGGAGTGTAACCGAAGAGAGTGTAACTTCCATTCCTACCGAAAGTTATGATCTTCTGTGCCGAATTTTTGATTTTTAGTTGAAAAACTTTAAAATTCGAAGTCCCATTAATGACGTCATTGAAGAACTAGAACACAAGACTCAATTTAAACCAAAATTGTGGTCTCTACGTTTTTTGGTCTTAGAGAAACAGGCCTACGGGCAACATAATATTGGAAGGAATGAAAAGAAAGTTTTTTCATGTATCTTCTATATTTCCTTGCTAGCAGTCTTCTTGGCTTAAATTGTATTCTACTTATATTATATAACGCTCAGGGCCGTAGAGAGAAAATCCGGCCCCTCTATTACACCTTTAGCTTGCATCATTATGTGCCTGAGAAAACTCCGGTCCGGCAGGGAATCCCCCCTTCGCACCCCTCTCTCGTCGGGCCTTATAACGCTTTTACTTTCGGTACTGGATATAAAAACGCATCCTATCAACACGAAGTAGAAAGAGTTACCAGTTGCTTTTGAAATTAATATGATTCTATAACTTTCGAAAAATTTTAAAGCAATAGGCATTTGAAGAACTCTTACTTTCGCGCGATTTTAAAATGTAAACAAATGCATTTTGCCATTCACAAAGCTTATGACAACAGCTGATGGCTCGCTGGGTTTTCATAGTACAAACATGATAATGGAAGAAAAAAATATTTTGAATTTATTATCTTGAAATTGAAAGTGAAAAGTTGAAAAATGTGCTATAAATTATTGCTTTCTTGAAACACTGTGAAAAAACCACTTCATTAAATAACTGTCTAAATGTACTAAAGTTACTTTTGAATAGTAGCAACTCTTTGCTGCCATTCTCATTGCAGCGTATTCATTCAGAAGCAAGTATCTGAGAACTGAAATCTCTCAAAGTGAAATCCCACTGTAGTCAAAATCTTTGTAAAAAAATTTGCTAAGCTTTTAACTGCCACAATAAGGCTTCGACATATTCAAATTGTCGTCACAAAATTTTTTAAAATTATTTATTGCACTATTTTTACGGAAAACTCTTAAACTAAAAGACTTAAGTCTTTTTATAGAATCGATACTAATTTCGATACCAGAGGTTAAGATCATCAAATGTTGAGAATAAAGAAAATCTGTAATCTCAATCTAGACTTTCTGGATTTTCACTGTCCGTCCAGTTCCAATCAATCAAAATGTCTTCATGAAATTGAACAAAAAAAAATTGACAGATACAGAGAGAGGATTCTGAGGTTACAGACACTTCCGAAATATCTGAGTCTTTTATTATTTTAAATTATTATTATCTTATTTTAAAAGTGTTTGGTGAAAAATTGCAGTATTTATAATCTTCAGATCCGTGTTTCAGGAGTGGATGCAGGGAGAGGATCCAGACAACCCTATAATATCCGAATATTCGTAAACATTTCGAAAATGTTTGGTAAAATGTAGCAGACATTCCAGTGAAGTTTTTGTTTTTTAGAGACATACAGTCTTATGCGGATGTAGGATTTGGTCTTGGGGGGCAGGGGCTCTTCACTTCAAAGTGTATATATATCAGAGCTCGCAAAAGACATTTTTCCAACTTTTGTGGGGTCCGGGCCGTAAAACCCCCGTGGATCCGCCACTGCATACAGTGCTTTCAAAATATTGGCAATTTGTTTTACAAAACTAATGTACTTTCGCCCCTTTGACAATAATAAATGCCAAGGTATGGCGAAAATTACAATAGCAGACGCGACTGCTTAAAGTGGCAAGCAATTTTCTTTTGGCTGCCTTGCAACATAACTGCAAAAACAACAACAATGACAGCATTGACAATAAAAACTACAACAAACAAACGCCTACAATGGCGGCAAATGCAAGTGAGGCAGTTAGTTTGAGGCGCTGCTGCTGCGGCAACTCTGCGGCGTCGCAACTTGCCGCTACTGCATGCTGCATGGTGCAGTTATTAGCTGGGGAGAGAAATTGACAAGCGCAACATTGAAATTGCAACAATGACAAACTGCAAGTGGAGCAGCCGCAATAACAATGGGAGAGACAGAACAAGATGGGAGGACGAGAGCTAGAACTAGAACGTGTGTTGCAGCAAGAGAGAGAGAGAGAGAGGGGGAGAGCGTGAGATGATTGGAAGGGAAAATTTGGGGCAAGGGAACCAGCGCCTGCCACTTGACAGAGACGAATGTGTGTGAGCTGTTGAGGATGCGGGTGAGAGGAGTGCAGCGGAGCGGAGAGAAGTTTGCTGCACGTGCGTCAGCCGGCAACGACAGACATTTAAATATAAACTGAAGATTGTTGCAGATGCTGCCAGAGTTTGGACAGAGTTGGGGCATGAAAAATCTATGTAGTATACTCTATGTATATGTATATGCAGTGCAGACAGAGCTGTTGGAAAATTTTGTGGTTGCAAGCGTAAGGTGGGGTGGCAGGGGTTGCACAGCAGCAGCGCCCAACAAAAGCAACTCTGCAACGCAACGGCGGCATGTTTAATTAATGCAAAGTAAATAAGAAGAAAAAGCCTGAGCATAAGAGTATGAAACGAAATTGATTGAGGAATGTGCCACAGTTGGTGGCAGCAAAGGGGAAGGCGGAAGATTGTTGCTGCTGCTGCATGTTGCATGTTGTGCCGGCTGCTTTGCTTTTAAAGTTGTTGTTTCTGTTGTAGTTGTCAGGCTATTTATATATGGAAGCAGCGCTGCCAACGTTTTGATTGGAAAATTGTTCTTAAATTGGTTTTTATTTTGGCAAGTTCCGTGTCTTACGGAAATTCCTGAAATAATAGAATTTAAAAAAAATGTTGCCTTATTACTTATTAATTTTTTACTTTACGTTCTTTATCTTTACAGGTAAGCAACTTGTCTTTTTATTAACGCCCTTAACGCCTTTCACTTGGTAAGTTTAATTACGAAAACGCTTGTTGACAATTTTTGGGCAAGATTAATAAGCACTTGGAGTACGTAACCAACATTTGGAGAAAATAATAAAAATGAAATGAAAGAAAATGTTGAAACCGCAACGAAAGATAGTACCAAAAAGAAAGTGCACTGCGACGCGCGTAGAAAGGCCAACAAAATATGTCATAAAGAAAACTTATTAAAAGTGTACGAAATGAAATACGAAATACTCATAAAAGATTTCACAACTTTAAAGCGATAACAAAAGAAAAGTGAAAAGCAATGGGGTGCTAAGCAGTCAGAGCTCTCAACGCGCTAAAGTTCCCAGTTCGTACTCCGAATAGTAAGTCTCTGGATCCGTCTACGATGCCCCGATTCAGTGCAGCACTGCTTGAAATGTAATTGTAATGGTAATTGGCAAAAATCGTAATCAAGTGTAACCAGAGCTAAATGGAATACGAGTGAAGCGTAAAGAAACGGCAACGAATAGTTGTATAGAAAAGGGAGCGTTGAAATCTCATTAACGTCTACAAAGCCATTGCAGTCATTTATTTTATTTTTGGTTCCCTGTAACTATAAATAGAGCAAATGGGGCACTTCAAGTTTTGAGGTTATTATATGTGGCAGTCATAAGAAGCTTGCTGAACTTTATGTAGCTAATCAGCTTGACATCGTTTTTCTGACACAGTGTTCCTTGAGCCCATAGTAATAACTCAAAATAACTTCACAAATCATATTAGAATCAGCTGGAACATCATGGTCACACTTTTACTTGAATTTTGTGCGTATTTTCGTAAGTTTTCTACAGAACTTTTTAGACAAGTTGAGCGGTTTTAGCTGGGATATGCTGATTATTTGCTCATTTTGCACTTTTTCCAAGCGATTTGGTGCCGCAAGGAAGTGTACGAGCTTGACTGTGCAGAAAACTGGTTCACTTTTGTATGGTAGCTATATGAAATAGTGAACAAATTTTGATCAAACTTCACACAAATGTTGAGTTTAAGACAAAATACAACTGATATCAATTTGGTTGCAATATTTAAAAAAATTGTACAAATTTTCCTACTATACAAAACTTGAACCTGCACTCTTTTTTTCAGAGAGAGTTTAAAATTCCAATGCTCTAGAGTTTTTTTTTATTTCAACAAATTAAATCTAGTATTTAATACTAAACTTAATATTAATTTAACGAGCACTAGCTATTGGGGCCTTCGACTGTAGATATGGACAAGAAGCCAAAAGATGATCCACGGTAAGATAGTCTCCACATAGTATGCAAAGGGTCCGTGTAGCGCCAGTTAATAAATATTCATTTGCGCTTTGTATATCCTGTTGGAAGACATATAAAAGTTCGGCAGCCAGGTCTGCTGAGGTTGGCAAGCAGAACTCTTCAGTTTTAATGCAATCTTTCCCTACGAAATAGGAAACAATGATAGAAAGAGCTGACCATGTTTTCTCAACATTTTCGGGGTCGCTGAATCCAGATCCGAGGTCAATAGAATCCCAGCACGTCAAGATTTCCGAGATAACCTCTAATGTGTCTTTTTTATGGCGGTTTTGAGGTTATGTCTGAGCCTTTGGTGCTGGGGTCTTCTGGACACCGCACTCAGACTCTGCAACACCAAAAAGATTTAGGAGACATAGTCTGACTCCTACTTTTTGACTATTACGAAAAAAAGAAAAACGTGATATGCAGGCCCGAATCTCTAGTTTGGGTATCCTAGCTTTTAGAGTCTCCAAGATTTGGGAGTTCATAAAGACGGACGGAAGGACAGACAACCATGTCTACATCAATTTCATTGCCTGGTCGTATTGAAAGTAACTTAAGGGGGTATCTGGTGACTCATTCTCCATATTATATACATTTGCACAAACTTAATAAAGCCGTTATCGTAAGGTACAGGATTTTTCTTCCTCGCATAAAAGATTTTCGAACCTACCTATAAAGTAGTTTCATCTTTCGCTTGAATGTTAAATTTCAAAAGTTATTGGCTCAAACTTCCGTTCTCTCTTAAAAAAAATACTTTTCTTAATTGCTACTGCTATAAATTAACGCATATCCGTAATTCTCAAGTTATCTTTGCTTGCTTGTAATCCAAGCTTCAAGTTCAAATCAGCAATCTGATATAGGGAAACTCTCAAGCTTGTATTCCATTTTTTTTTTCTCATATGTAATTGACTGTCACATCCAGCTCATCGAGAGCATCATTATCATTAACGAGTAGAGCAACATAATGCTCTTTCTCATTGCTTTCTACGTAAGCTTCATTAACACATGCGTAAAGCATTTCATTCATGGCAATCAGTGGTAACAGCTGTTGTTGTCTCTACGTCTGTAGCATACCTCAGATGCGCCCCCTTCACTACTCTTTCCAATGCAACTCTTTACTACACCTTTCACATTACACTTGCCCCCGTACAACACTTTTTGAAATCATTCCCAACGCATTTGTCCAGCTCAAATTTCGAAATTGAAACTCATGCGATTGCAGCGTTCGCAAACATCTCATCGTCAGCTCTCAACATGGCCATCATCACCAATGTTGAAAGTCGTGGCTTTGCAACAGTGGCTGCCATTGATACACAGTGTGCTTGCAACAAAAAAGCAAAGGCAACAACAAAAGCTATACTCCAATGCAAGCTAGAAATCAATGATGCGCATTAATTAGCGTCTGGCAGTTTTCCATTTCCATCTTTCAAATACAAAGCAGACGCTGACGACGTCGACGACGACGCATTTGCCATTTGCCTTTTGCTTTCGCTTTGCATGCCACATTCCTATTGCCAAACCAAGCTGAACTTGCCAATGCAACATATTTCAGAGTGAGTGTATCTGGCTGGTCCTGGTACAACGAGTCAGCAGCCGTGCAGCAATCCATATTTAATTTTATATGCTGGTTGTAGACTCCATATCAAACCGACTGAAACCCACAATTTTCGACACCCAAACCATGGGTTGGTCACCCTGCGCCGACTGCCGCCGCAGTCTCAATAAGGCCTTGCATATTTCTCGCATAAACAATTGGCCCAAACTCACACAGATACAGAACCACAAATGCAGCTGGCAATAAAATGGTTCATCTGGTTGATGTCGAATGCAGTCATCCAGAGGAAAAGGGAAAGAGATGCGGTGACGGAAAGAGCGAGCACATGGCATGTTTGCCATTTGCCCAAGCATCATCATAATAATTATGGAAAAATCGTTGTTGTCAACAAACACACACAGAGATGCTTACACTCAGATACGCACACACATACTCAAACAATCGTAGTACGTTTATGCGTGAGAGTTAATTGCGGTGTTCACGATTTTGCATAAATGTCGTGCAAACTGTGATTAAGTCATCATTGCGAACGATAGTTCGTGCGGTGTTGAAAGCGCATGCGATTAAGCTGAGCAGTAGCTCACTGGCTTATAAGGGTGTTTCGAAAAAAAACTTAAAAAAACAGCCTATATTACAAAGATTACGATGATATCTTAAAAAGAATGACATTATTTTGGACCACCCTAAATGCCTTGAATGCTGGCTTGAAAAATCAATTGAACTTTCTGAAAGGACATTTTTCTCTCAAGAAAAAGTCGCAAAGTCGCACTATGGGTGCAAGATAATAAACATTTTTAAAGATTTTTTTGAAGAAGAAAATGGAAATATAGGGTGTTTCTTTTTAGCTTTCGTTGCACTGCCTTCTATCAGAACATAAACAAGGCTTTGATTTGATTTTTTGACAGTTTTCGAAAAAGCTTCGAAAAAGAATATTAAAAAAAAGAAACAGACAGTACATTGAGACCTGACAATTGAGAGTAGAGTGAGAGCTTTTTCGTGATTTGTTGCAATTTCATAAAGATTGACACCTAATGAGTGCATAAACTGGTTCAAATAAAAAAAACTCAAAACACATGCCACATATGTATGCAATACTGACTGCATGTTTTGTTTTTGTTGATGTTGTTTGTGTTGTCGTTGTTGTTGTTAGCCCTTGCAAATTTGCGGCCATTTTCGTGCAGAGCCAAAAATGGCGTCAACTGCCCCTTAGCTGATGTGGCGCGCGAGCTCCCCGTGCGCCTAGCCGCATATAAAACCACAATTTCAAACAAAATTGCGCAGTCCACAAACGAGAAACGAACTGAATGACGTCGACGAAGCAACAACAACAACAACAACTTCCAACACTTAACCCGCTGCAGCGCCTCCGCGCAATGAAAAACCGCCCCCATGCTTTCAGCGAATATTTGGCATGCGTGTCGCGTCTTTTTTTTTTGTACCCAATCGTTGGTGCTCCTTCTTCCTTTATTTTGCCCATGAGCCACGCCAATTTGCCTGACACTTACTGCAGTGGTTGTTGTAAATGATGTTGTTGGTGTTGTTGCCGCTGCTGGCGCGACAAACAAACCAATGTGACACAAAATGGTGTCACATACACGCATACACATACGCAAACACGACGCCATGTTCTTTTACAATATTTTTGGTGCTTGTCATTTTTGCCACATAAACTCGATAATTTACACTTTTTGCGCGAGGCACCACGCCCACAAAAAATGACGCCCAAACCAGGGCCCACTGTAATATTCTCTTGTAAAAATTTGCCAGGCATGCACGCACATGCCGCCCGCTCTTGGCAATGTCATTGCATTTACTCGCTGCCACAACATTTCAATTTATGTGGCAAGTTTTTGGTGCAGCAGCCAGCACTCGATAGAGTTCAGCGCGTTGATGTTTATAAGAGTTATCTAGCTAAATGCTTGTGCAAATTTTTCCTATTTGTAGTTGTTATTCTTAAAAATTAATGTTAGAAAAACGTTTTTCGTCAGCGGCAGAGAGAGAGTGCGCTTTTTATACTTGGAGAATTGCTTGCAATTCAGACGGGGGGAAAAAAAACATAGAAAATCTGTTGGATGTTGTTTGTTATTTTGTTGTCTCTCCACTGATGCTCTTATTGTGTACAAATGTCATTAGGGACAAAATAGTAAGAGTCAACATTGGTAGATGCAGTGGGCTTTGGCGAAGAATGAGGTGTAACCCCACATGAGTGGAACTGCACCAAAACAACAATTGTTAAGGCAGCTGCAGCACGATGAGCTTGTTTGTTTGTCTATTAATGTATATGTGTGTATCTTACTGCCATCACATAAGCTGACATACAAACACCATTACAACAACGACACCAACAACAGCAACAACGGCAACAACAACTTTCAACAACACTTAGCCACAGACGCTTTGTTGCACCCGCACAGTAATCATATACTATAAACATAAAGTCACAAATGGGTGATGTTAAAGTTGTGTACTCGTATCATGGCTACCAGTATGTGTGTAGATTACTTTAAAGATGGTTAAGTATGCAATTGGTATGCTCTGTAACCATGATGGAAAGAAGCGAAGGTGATGCAGGAGCGTTATTCGGACAAGTTGTAGAATTAGCGTATGAGGTCACGTGTTCGAAATTTGTTTAATGAACTTGTGACGTACACTTAGAGGTGACAAAAGTTGCACAGCAGCAACTTCCTTTTTTTTATTTGATACTCTGTATGCTTACGATCAGGGATGCTGCAGTTGTAAAGAACCATTAAGACGTGTGCGTTACCCATATCTTAAATACCCCAAGATCTAAAAATACCAAAGCTTGCTAATAACAGAAAATCTCTCTTTTGTTGCAGTTTGTTGAATATGGTAGATAGCTGCACTTCTTTTCCGCAGCAGAATTTCGTGGCTTTTAGCCATGCTGTTAATTATTTTTAAAGGAAAAATGACTGAGTTATCCGTAGTTATGCGCAAATGATGGTAATAAATTTTCAAACTTCACCAACATTCGCTTGTAAATTACATTGAAATTAACAGAAATACCAGAAAAACCATAGAATTGCGTTCCTGGTGCAGGCCTAGTGAACAAAGTCACAATGCAACCTTCACTCCAGCAATCAATTTCGCGATCTTTATTACCTTGACCCTTAGTTTCGTCTTATAGTCCAGTATGCAGCAGCCAAAAACGCATCCAAACAAAAACTTCATATTTGTTTAGAAACTTGGAGAAATGAGCCAGTACTGCTTTGTTACGAGCGCTGCCTAAGGCTTACAACTTAAAGTTTTCAACTAAGGCTTCCAACTTAAAGTTTTCAACATAAGGGGTAAACGCAGTTCGAAAAATTTCGAACTGACGAAACTTCACATAAAAAAAAATCCCATTTGGGATATTCCATTCTACTTCATATAAAAAAAAAATCCCATTTGGGATATTCCATTCCACTTCATATAAAAAAAAATCCCATTTGGGATATTCCACTTGGGATTTTTTTTTTTATATGATGTTTTGTCATTCCGCGCGACATTTTGCGAACTTCGTATAGGCCTTTAAGGGAGAAGAAAAGCCACCTACAAAACAACTTTTGGTCACAAAGGAACAGTGTCTCTAGTAAAATTAATTTTATCGGAATTATTATGATAATCAGCTGTTATTGTTTACATATAGCAATTTTAAAAGGCGCGAAATAAAACATAAAAAAATTATCGTCAATGTTTATAACTTTACTACTTGTGTAAGCAATGCAAAATAATGACATGCATTGCAATGAATTGTGGATGAGGAAAAAAGACGAGGGCAAACCCAGGAAAAGGGAGTGTTTGGGTGAACCCGTATTTAATGCGCAGAGCTGAGTGTGGGCGAATATAGATGTATTTAACGAACATAATGTTACAATTGAACTTTTTTATTATTATAGCTATTTTCTTATCCTTTCCCAACGATTCGCAACGATTTTGTCGACCAGCCATAAGTTTCGCATACAAATTAACTAGCTGCACATAAGTTTTGTTTGTGGCGCTAAAACCGAACAGCTGTTTTTGCTGATTGCGCCATCTATGGTTTGCTACTGGCATTAAAAAAACAAAAAAACGAGCAACACTGGTCTAAATACCACCTGCAAGAACAGTTTGTGACCAAACGTTTGTGAGCGTTTTTTTTATATGAAGTTTTGTTTATTTTGCGTGTCTGCGTAGGGGCCTTTAGGCAGCGCACATAACAAAACAGTGTTGCCCCATTTCTTTTGGAAAAATATGAACAGCTGTCTGTTTTGCCTTTACAACCAAAGTATAACTTATTCTTGCAGCCAAATATATAGCATATAGGAAAAATCGTTGTTAAAATTTTATTACAACGGTGTATATTATTATTTTGAGCCGTTTAGGCAGCAATTTACACTGCAAAAAACCGATTAAAGTATAACTTTAACTATTCTTCGCCGTCTTATGAATATTTTCATAAAAAACTGTTGGATTCTGTACCATGTATTTTAAAATTTCTCAGCAGATGCAAATTAAAAAATTGATTTACTTAAAAATACCTATGTACATCTCTGAAAACTCTTTTACTCTCTGCATTAACCAGATAGTTCACCTATTGCTGCATCACTTAAGCTTCGAAATGCATTATATTTCTTTCAAATTTACGAAAGTTATAGGCATAATTGTCTTTCTGTGTCCTCAAGAACTTAAATTTTGCAAAAGAGGGTGCACTGACGCGCTTGCTTTAATATTTTTCGGTATTGAAACACTTTTTGAATGAAAATTACTTTACACAAAGTTTCAGTGAGTGCTGAAGTAAGCTTTTTCGCGTTTTGATAGCGCCTGGTACATGTGCACCATTTGATGCATTTGTATAGATGACTAGTTTTGGCAACTCCTAAAATGGGAAATCCATAATGTTCTGCCTTTTGATTATTTTGGGTAATGTTTTTCTGCTAACACAATTCTTACCAGAGATCTACATGGATGCACACAAAACGGTGTTTGCACGCTCAAAATTTTTGGAATTTTTTTTTTTTTTTTAACCTAAACTATTCCAACTAAGTGCATGAGTGCACTCAAAACGGCGTTTGACACATTCACGCTCAAAATGAATTAATGAAAGCGATGCACACAGGCTTTGCATGTGAGTGAGTTTTTTTTTTTTTTTTGTAATTTGGTATTAAACTAGACTTTAGACGAAATTATGGAAAACCTGAAAATTGGAATAATGTGTCTGGAATTTCGAGCAAAATTAGGACAAAGGCCTAATTGGGCATATTCATTTATTTCGAAAGCGTGCTTTTTTTGGAGAGCTACATATTATATATTCTGACATTTGTACATTGCTTTCCTTGAGATATTTGTACTAAGCAGCATTGAAATAGGCTAAAATTTATTGGAAGAGGAACAGGAGATCCATATCTATTAAAATTTTTTGTATTTCGGTTGTAAACTATACTTAATACAAAACTACGGAAAATCTTTAAGGCTGAAAATTGGAATTTTCTAGAATTTTGGAACGAAATTTGGGTAAAGGCCTTATATTTTTTCAGCCTAATTGGGCAAATTTATTTATTTTGAAAGGGTGCTTTTTTTGGAGGGCTTCATTTTACTTTGACATTTTATAGAATTTTGGAGCGAAATTTGGGCAAAGGCCTTACTGAGTGGTTTTTTTTTTTCAGCTTAATTGGGCATATTCATTTATTTCGAAAGGGTGCTTTTTTTGGAGGGCTACATTTTATTTTGACATTTTTCCAACAGGAACAGGAGATCCATATCTATTAAAATGAAAGTTTGGTCTTCTGCTAGGTTTTCTAAATCAAGACAGTTGAAGGTGATTTTTACTCTGTTCAAACTTTATTGAGAATTGTAAATATGTAAGCTTGTAACAAAAGGGGTTGAAAGTCAGATAGAAACCTGCTTAGCTGAAAATCGCCATAGAGATAATGATTGTATTTTTATTATCTGCATTTCTTCAAAATAATCGTTTTTAAGGTCAGCTAAAATATTTAATTCCTTAAATTCCACTGCAAATGAGCTAAATATTGGAATCTAGATTAGATTGCGAACCCCTGTTTCTAATAAAATTTTAATAGATTTTACCCTTTTTATCTTGATAGTTGTTGTTCTACAACTTAATTATATAAATAATTAAATTCATTTATCCAATAATATTCAAATTACATTTAAGTAGCATTCATAATTATTATAAATTTATATTGGTGTGAACATAAATATTTGTATATAGAAATAAATGCCCACACACACTTATATCTTTAAAATCTTTGTAGCAGAATTAAAAATGATCAGTAAATGCAAATTATTGTTCGATTTTATGCAAATATATTCATTTAGTAATGGCATGAGTATGCACATTCCGAGTTGTAATCTTGAATATTTTACTACACTTAAATTTACTTATAAAAAGGCACATACTCAGGTGTGTGCCAGTAATCTCTTGGCGTTTTTTTTTTAAAGTATTATACCAAATGTTTTTGTTTAATTAATCGTTCAAAAGCTTTACCAGCACTCCCTAATAATTGTAGCACACTCACTGACGGTTTGTTTTGAGACTAACGAGATATTTTGGTTAATCACAATTTGCTCTTAGATTGAAATTGAACTAAAAAAAGTTCCCAGCACGCACCTAACCATGTAATTATGGGTTAACAACGTTTTTAGTATGAAATAATCCCATCTTATTATGATTCACAGCGCATACGTTAGTTTCAAGTAGTATCAATTGAATTTCCACAATCAATTCGTTCATTCCTAACTAAACTTTGTAGAAGACTTGCTTTCATCGTTTCAACTTGTTAGCCGCTTCACATATTTAGCATGCATTTTAAACTGCAAAAATTTACATTAGGAGCAAAAATTCATTGAAGTTTTCAAGCCACAATGAACATAAAAAAACAAAAACAAACAAAACTTCCAAAAACACATTGCATTCTACAGACAAAACTTCATTATACTCTGTCAGCCCTGCATATATGGTGCTCATTTAAATACCAACTGCAGATGGACTCATTCTGACGAACGAAGAAGAACGAACAACGGTAGCAAGTGGCAGATTTTATGGCTTCTGGAACTTTCTAAACTTCCAATTTAGTGAATTTCATCAAAATAATGACAACATGCGTATTTAAATCATTTCAAAATAAACATTTCCGCTTGTGAATGATTCAGCGTACAAACAAACGAGAAAACTAAACTTAGCAGTGCTGTTAACATTAAAGCTTTTATTATAACAGCGCGGCTGTCAAGTTAACAGCGCTAGATCCAGATGATTCATCAGTGGCAGTTGGAATTTCACCAAAGACGTAAATTTAAACTTTTTGTTGTTTTTAAATGTTCGTTTTTTAATTTAAAATTTAAATCAAAGTAACTTACGCACTTGAATAAATTGTTTCCACTAAGTGGAAATTGCATTGAAGTAAATTTAAAATCTAAACCTGACAGCTCTGTTTACAAATAAGCTGTTTCGTTAACAGCATGGCTGGCAAGTTAACAGCTTTTGATGAATCACCTGTGGAAGTTAATTTCACTAAAGACTAATATTTAAGCTGCTTGTTGTTTTCAATTAAAGATTTAAAAAAAAAAATAAGGGTAATAAAAAGTCACATTCGATTTACATGATTTTGCAATGCAAATATCCGCTTCATCAATCTTTGGAGCCAACTTATAAAATAAAAATTAAGAGCGCTGTTAACAATTAAAGCTGTTAAGTTAAGATGAAGTACCTAAGCAAGGCCAAATTTTAGCATCGGCTTAACTTAAGAATGTGCATTGTTTTTGATTAAAGTTAAATTTTCATTTTATAGGTTCCCCTGGGTATTTGATTTGAATTGAAGTGAGCTTAAAATCTAAGCTAAACAGCACAAGCTGTCAAGTTAACACAGTTTTAATAATTCACAAAGCTTAGTGATTTAGCGTTAAAGTGAACTTAAAATGTAAACTTAACAGCGCAGTTAACAGCAAAAGCTGTCAAAATAACAACAGTGCTGCGAAATTAACAAAAATTAAAATGTGCAGTTAAAAGCGACAGTTGTTTGTAAGTCATCTCTAAAAGTTGAAGTTATAGCCTAATTTTTAATTAAAAACAAAAACTAACAGAGCTTAAAGAATTTACAGAGCTTAGTGATTCAGCTTTAAAGTGAACTTAAAATGTAAACTTTACAGCGCAGTTAACATCAGAGGTGTCAAGCAAGCAACAAAGTTAACAGCGCCGGCTTATGTTTAATCACCTAAGGAAATTGGGATTTCACCAAAGCAGCAGCTTAAAACTGTTTATTGTTTTCAATTACATTTAAAATTGTATTTTTTTTTTAATTAAAAACAAAAACAAATAAACTATTTAAAGCAAAAAAAACTGCGGTGACGTTTCTGCTGGAATGCTCTGTAGCTGTTGAAGCGGCACATTAAGAGAAAGGAAAAAAGGAAACCATGTCAAGTCAAAAATTTATGTTGGTTAAGCAGAGAGGGCAAAGAGGGGGCGTCGAATGAAGCAGTGGGCGTGCCATGAAAAGAAATAAAATATATATGAGAAAGAAGGAGAAAAGTTTGCAGCATGCATAAAAAACGGGAACTCATCAGCGTCAATGGGAGAGATAGTTACAAAAGTTGTACGCGTCTCAGCATATGGGTGTGTGTGTTTGCGGAAGGTGCATAAAAATATTAAAAACAGTCTCACCGCTAAAGAGGGGGCGTGGGAGAAGAGTAAGAGAGCGAGACAGTTGAACAAACGCCACGGTTTTTCACAGCATACAAAACAAAATGCCAGCAGCAATTTGCAAGCTAAAGAAAATGCAGCGCGTGAAAATGGAGTGCAGACAGCTGGGCCAGGGTGGTAACTGCCCCATAATGCTGCAGGTTGCTCCGTGAATGTAGCACACAAAATTAACTCACCTGTGTGCAGCGTAATCAGTTGATGACAGTTGCAAACAGTCCAGAACCACACAGCGGAAACTGTGGGAGTCTGCCACAGGAAGCACTGCAGACGAGTTGCACACGCACACACACACAAACACTATATGTTTGGTGTCTTGGCTTAAAAGTGAAAAGTTGCTAGTTAAATACATTTCACCAAATGAATTGTACTCAACTTAATTGAGAAAATAATTTGGAAAAACGTTTGAAAAACAATTCCAACAGATGTGCGCCGAATGAAGCAGTAAAATATTAAGAGAGTGCAGTGGGTGCAGAAAGAGCGAGAGAGTAACTTAGTCGTACTCATTTTCTGAGAAGAACTTGCGGCGACACTTTAATAATTTTCACGTTTTTGTTGTTGGCGTTGGCGTTTTCATTATTAAATGCAACCACAACAAGGACGCAGTCTCGGACCCACAGCTGCAGCAACAGCAGGACTAGAGAGCTTTCTGGTGCGGTAAAAAGCGTTGAAAAACAGAAGGCAGCAGGAAGCGAAAGCCACGCGTGGATTTTGCAGTGCAGAGCACAATGCATCGTAAAAAGAAAAAAGAAAAGAAAAACACAAAAATATAAACATACATAAAAACCAGAAGGAGTAGTTGACTGTACTATATCAAATCGTCTATACACTACGAGAACGCTTTAAAAGGTGCATTTTGAATAGATCCATAAAAAACAGATACTTACGATTCACATAAATCAACTGCCAAAACAGTTTTAGTAAAAATTAGTTTGAGGAGTAAACAAACTTAGGAGAAATTGGTTGCCAAGTAAAATGTGCACAAATTTAAAAAAAAAATATTAAGCTAAACTAAGAATGTCATGCTGAAAAATCCAAAGTTTTAAGCAGCTTTAAAGATGAAACTAAAAAGAAACAAAACCGAGAAGTGATTCTTCTTTTATTAGTTTTTTTCCCAAAGTAAGTAATTAAAGAAAAAGTAAAGTAAAAGCTGCAAATAAGTCAACGAAGATTTCGTTAAAGGGACAATGGCTGGGCGATGTAAAGTGGGCGGACTAAAAGATCTTATAATGACTGATAACTAAGTATAGAGTATGCTGGAAAATATGTTACTACATCTCTTAAACGGTAAAAGAATTTTCGTCTGTACAAACTCTGAATGGCTTTCTTGGATATTCTCCAATCCCAAGTGCTGGAACTGCAGATGGAATCTTCAGATGGAGACAAACTCCTATCTCACTACAGCCCCCTATCGAAAAAAGAGTATCCGCCTAGACAAAGTCTTTATGGCTTTGTATTATCCTCAAAACTCAATATGGAATACTGAGACGAGATTGTGATCTTCTCCCGTAAAGGAATTTTTGAACCTTCGATTCGGATTCAGCGATCACAAAAACTTAACGTAAATATGATCTGACCTTCGAAACCGAAATTCTTCTTTTTTTGTGTGGTAATTTATTCAGGTCGATAAATTGTTCTCGAAATTTTTTTCCTGGTTTTTTCGAAATCTTTTGAAAGACAGAATATGATGAACATAGTTAATGATATTCCCACGCATTAAACGCAATCTCCTCAAGTTGAAGGGCGAAGACTTAACACCTTAGCTGCCCTTATGAGCCTGCAATACCAAACATATTTCGACTAAATCTATGGGAATCGTGTCGAAATTTAGTCAAAGGTTATCAGTAGAGCCCACGTAACGAACTTAGTGGAAGAAGAGAACAAAACAGAAGAATAAAACTAATGATTAATTAGGCTTTTGCATTGCTTTTGGTCAAATTAACACCATACTTCTGCTGGCCATAACAAACTTTAGAGCAAACTTATAATACCCTCTTTCGAGAGTACATCTAGAAATAGCAGCTGAGGTTTTGCGGCCCGCGGCGGACACAACCAACGACGACTGCAACAAATGTATCTCCAGCTCCAGCTACAAAGCTGCTAAAGGAAGTGCAAAATTAGAGCAACCTGGCTGGCGGCGGCGGCTTTAGGAAGCAGGAACTGGCCCTAGAAGAGCTGAGCTGAGCTCACACTGAGAAAAAAAAGTTGTTGATGTTTGTTGGCATTGTTGTTGTTGTAGCTGGGTTAGTTGAAAGTTGTCGCTTGTTAAGCTCTACCAGGACGCATTTAGCGAAGCTGTTGCCACTTGACATATGTGCGGGATTTTCACTGGGAAAAAAGGATTTGTGGCCAAGTTAAATGCAGTTTAAGTAACTTGACGCACTTTAACTATGTACGCTTAGGCGCCCGCTGTAAGGTGACTTCTAGGGCAGTTATGCCAAGAGTTTGGTATTTCATTTATATTTTTTTTTTTTTACTATATTTTTTTAATTGCCGCTTATCGTTTTCTAATTTTATAAATAACAGAGCAGCTAACGCTGGGAAATCTCTCTAAGGAGCTTGGCTACCTAACAGCATAAATAATTTCTTGTAATTAGCATAACTTTGGCCTAAATACGCACAGCTCAGCGAGGGAGTAGTACCAAAGACTTAGAAGGCCAAAGATGCGAGTCTCTAGTTGGCTATCAAATGCCTATCAAGCACAGAATCATTTACATAATTCTATAAAAATCCCATTAGTCGTCGTCGTCATCTTCGTAGTCTTCGTCTTCGTTGTGAGTCGACAAAGAATGCCTTAAGAAAAAAAAAACCAAACGAAAAATGACTAATTAACTTTAAGCAGCTTTGCTTAGCAGCGGCAGCGCTGTCTCAGCTGACGTCACAGTTGGCGTCGCAGTTGCCGAAATTTTAATGATCATCGGTGGCTCTACTTCATAAAACACCTGCCATAGCTGGAAGCAATGTATAGGGTGATTTTTTAAGTTTGGTTTTTTAACTTTATTTAAAACACTCTAGACGTTGCTACACAAAGGTTAGCTATTTAAATTGGTGTTGCACATATATTATTCTGGAAGAAAGACTTTCGACAGTCAGCTACAAAAAAATAATTGATGAACGGAGAATATTACTCAGTGTTTCATCGATGACTTCAAAGTTCTCAGTTTAGTTTGTAATCAATTTAAGCGAGTGTAAAATGAGTAATTTTTACAGCGCTTTAATTTATATATTAAAATAGGGGGGCTCTGCGCCCTGCAAAAAAAAAATTATAATTAAATTATTCACCAGAATGAACTAGCAGTAATAAGTAATCATACCAAATTAAAAAATGTAAAACAGTCGAGGCGGTGCCCGACAGTGTAATACCCTGTACCTTTTTTTCTCAAAAAAAAGATTTATTCCTGCATATTCTTACTAAGAATTTCTAATTGGAACATTTTTTTGTTGGTGCAAAACCGATTTTGATGAAAATCGAAATTTGCGTCAAAGGAGTTATTTAAAGTATATGGGGTAAGTTTCAAGGGGATATGTTGAAGGGTGTGGTGGAAAACACGGTAAATCGATTGCGGGTGGTGGTGGGGGCTGCATTGATAAAATTTGGATGTGGATTTGTTTATTAGAGGCACATGAATCAGCTTACCAAAATTGGTGGTTCTAGGTCATTTGTTACTATAATTACGTAGAGTCAAATATTGACGCAGTTTATAGGCAAGGGGATGTCAAATTTGTACATTTTAGATAATAACTTTTGTTGTATTTGTCCGATTTTGTCCGCTCTGTTAAGTTTCAGATTTAAATATTAAAGGGTGTAGCTAAAAACCGCGAAACTCTGCTACGGGGGAACGGGGAAAGATATTGACATGAT
The DNA here is from genome assembly GCA_018150985.1 of Chymomyza costata. Taxonomy (NCBI): domain Eukaryota; kingdom Metazoa; phylum Arthropoda; class Insecta; order Diptera; family Drosophilidae; genus Chymomyza; species Chymomyza costata. The sequence goes on along the minus strand of JAECWU010000244.1, from coordinate 1,318,542 downwards.
TCAACAAACTTGATCTTCTGAGGAAATATGCGCATCAGCTGGTAAAGTTTCGTATCTCTAGCTCTTATAGTCTCCGAGTTCTAGGTGTTCATACAGACGGACAGACGGACAGACGGACAGACGGACGGACAGACGGACATGGCTCAATCGCTACCCGAGGTTATGATAAGCATTTTGGTATAAAGGACTTGGGGTCTGCCACGCCTCCTTCTTGCCGTTACATACATTGCACAAATCTAGTATACCCTTTGTACCTATAGGTACAGGGTATAAAAATTTAAATCACGCCAAGCTTAATCAACTTTTTCTCTGCGCCTCAAAATCGCACAGCACTGAACACATAAAAGCTGACAGCTTTCAAAATGCATTACTATTGAACAAAATTATTCTCCTAAAAAAGCACCCTATAGTTTACAAAATAATCATCATATACAGACGATTGTATGTGTAGATATGTAAATCGAAATATTGAAAAAACAAAACGGAATGAAACAAAATGATATGAATTGTAAAGTGGACAAGAGTTGCGGCATTGACGTTGCTACTTGGGTTTCATAATCGGTCAAAACCCATCATGCTCAGCCCCAGGCCTTAACAGCAGCAGCAGCAGCATCAACATGGATGTAAATTGTATATTTACCATATATTGTATCTCCATTTATAAGATCGTCTGTCTGTCTGACTGTATGTCGCGTCCCTCTTGTTTGGTTGTCTCCCCCTCTTTCGATGCGTAACATTAAACGTCATAAAAATTTTTACAAGACAAAGGCACGCAGCAGGTTGTTGTCTTTGCTATGCCTTGCTTTTATTTTTATTATTATTATTTTTTTCTTTGACGTATACAAATATAATTTAAAATTTTTTTCTTCGTCTTTTTGTTGCTATTGTTGCTTTTTTTTATTAACTTTTTTATTAATTTGTTGTTTGTCTCTTTTGTCTTTGCTTGGCGCTCTTGTGTGTGTGCATTGTGTATGCTCTCAAAAATCTAAAGTTCTGAAGTTGATTGATTCTCTTATAGAGCTTAACACTCAAACATTTTTTTTGTTTAAGAAGGTGTCTCATGTTTCATAAAAAGTTGTTTATGTGGCAACGTGTAAATGTTTTTTTGTTTCTTTTTTTTTTGGCGAGAGAGGGGAAGTTGCAAGTATATAAATTATTATGATCGTTTAGGTGAAGCTGTTTAAAGCTAGTACTGAGTGGTTATTAATTTACTTGGTGCTTATTTTGTAAAAAGTTGGCTTAGGTATTTATAGAGTTAGAATTTTAATTTTGATTTGTGGTTTAAATAATACTTACAGTCATATACACCATTCGGAGTAGAAGTCGAAATCCGAAATAGGTGCCATAATGCTATGTCAAAACTTTTTCTATTCTTAGCTAAAAACTTATTTTTTAGAGTATACTATGTAATGTGCCATACAATTTTTGTCTACTTTTCAAAGTCCAAGCTTTCGAGTTTTTTTTAAGGAAGTCATCTAGCTTATGGCCCCCTCATAGCTAAAACTAACTCGTACTGTTTTTTTAAATAGTTAAATGAATTAAAATTTAAATAAATATTTGCCATTAAATGATTAAAACAGATTTCTTTCGAGTTAAGTCATTCTGGCATCCAAAATTTCGCCACTTTCACCGTCGAATCCTCTTTAGCCATGAGACACAATTTAGTGTCAAGGTTTTCGAACCTTAATACAATTAAAAAGCATCTCAATAGTTACACAAATTCTGACCGAAACGGAATTTTCATTCCTTACACTATCTTAATAAAAACTTCGATACATCGATACATCGTTGTTTTCCGGTTAAAAGCATCGAAAGCATCGACGTTCAAAACAGTTCAGCAAAAATACTTTTATAATAAGGGGTGTGTCAGAAATCTTTTAAACGGCATTGTTTTATACAGTCGAACTTTCTATAGCGAGCTCAAACAGGATCAGAAAGTTGGTTCCTATATACATATATGTATATAAAAAATCCTCTATATAGATATTCGCTTACCTGGAAAAACTTTCTTAAATTGGATAATTTTGTTGTAGAAGACATATATTGGGTGGGCCATCTGTTGGTTTGGTTGTTAAAAACTCATAATTTGGAACAAATCCGTCCTAGATGAGTTTCGTCAAAAAAAATTACGATGTTCGCATACGGGCCTGTAGAGCCAGCTGCTGCGGCCATTTGGGTGGTATTATTTTTCGTACATAAATGAGTGCTTTAAAACTTGCATTTTGTATATTCATTTTTGCAATAAACACAAACAAACCTACAGATGGCTCACCCTATATTTTAGATAACATTCCAGTGGATTGCGATTCCAACTTCTTGCTTTAACAATGCAGTTTATCCTCATAAAGCGTTACAACGAGTTTAAATCATAATAAAACAAAGAAATATATATTTAATATCAATGAAACTCTTTGAATGTTGATTTCCAAGTGTACAATTGTCTCTGGTTTATCGACGTAGACAAGTGACAGTAATTTTCTGTGGATGTAATGGGGTTGCGACAAAAGCTTGTGGATTATCCTCATTCCAAATGCGAGAATTCTGCTTGTTAACCCAAAATGGCTTTTTCGGAGAACAAAATTTTAATAAGTTTGACGAACGGAACCATTATTGATAAAAAATTTCAACAATTTGCAAGCGTTGCTCTGGTGTAAGTCTATCCATAATGAAATGTCAAACCAAAATCAACAAATAGCAACTATAAGCTGTTAAATGGGTTGTCAGATGAAGCAGTGTTGCCAACTCAAAGTTGTGAACCTCTAAAAACATGCTGTAGTTGCACTTGTATAGTTTTTTACGAAAGCCTAATCTTGATATTTTCTAGTAGGTGTAACTTACATATAAAGACATATCGAAATCGGAAACGAAATCTAGAATGTAAATTTTTCTTTTTTATGTTTAATTTCTTTAAAATATTTTTCTGTAATTTTAAGAGACTAAACCAATCTTACACTCTAGGCTTTCCTTTCGAGATACTCTTGCTAGGTATTAGTTACAGAGTGTGCGATGGCATGAAAACCACAGAATTGTATTCTCATTTACTCAATCTAATGCGGTTAGAATACATTTCCAACGCTCTCAAAGGCATTTTTGGCATAGCAAAGGATTTGCCTTGTTAAGAAATGCGGCTTGAGATTTTCTGTGAAAGGGAAGGCTATGGCATAGAGCATGCTCCAGTCGTTGATATCAAGCGAAAAAAATTCATCCATTGGTTTTTATTTAACGTTTTTAATTTGATTTTGAAAAGTTATCGCAGCCAAATGGGGCAGCGACACCTCTCCCCCATTTGCACCTTTGCCCACATGCCGCTTCATTACAGCTGCGTTTGTTTGTATAAGCGCACATAGATACAAATCGATGTATATAAGTATGTGTGAGTATATATCTATTCGTAGATATCAAAAAGAACTATGCAAATGACTTTATCGCTGCTGTTGCTGCCGGCGCTGGCGTCGCTGCCGCTGTCTGTATCTTACAGATTTATAGACGCTGCCGCTGTGTTAAGTTAACAAAATGGCCGCCATTTGGTCGCTTTGTTTACCTGTTTACCTGCACGCTTTTTATTTATGTTTGTACGTTTTTTCGTTGTTGATTTTTTTTATTGTTATTGTTGTTGCTGTGCGCATCTTGAGGCATCTTTTTTTTTTTTGTTCTGTGGCATTTCGTTGACCTAAAAAACGTTCAACAAACGCTAAATAACCAAACAAATATCAGCCAGAAGCGGCAAGAAAAAATACTACAAAATTGTTGTTGCAAGTTGTTGGCGTTTATAAAGATTGTTGTCGTCTGTAACGTCTTTGTTGTTGTTGTTGTTGTTGTAATTGCAGCAGTTGCATTTAGCTCTGGCTTTCTTACCTGTTTTTTTTTTATGTAGCAGCTGCCGTCGCACAGGTTTCTTATAGTAACTGCTGCTCTTTTCTTTATACGAGTATTTTATGTGTATTTGTTGTTGTTGTTGTTGTTGTATTTTTTACCACTATTTCTTCTTGTCTGTCGCCTTTCGGCCTTCAATCTCAGCTCGGGACAAATGCAATTAAGTTTTGAGCAAAACATCTGCCGTGCCACAAATTTAAGTGGAGCTACAGCCGGCTACACATTTTTTGTCTTACATACATTTTTCTTTTTTTTTTTTTTAATTGAGCTGCCGCATATTTTAGTGCAAGCTTTTGGCACGCCCTTCCAGGAACTGCGCTGCTAGTCTATATCGGAGGATGTATTGTTGATGCTACCAACAAATATTTGCCTTATGAATTATGTGACCGAGGGCGAAGCCACAAACTCAAGGCCCTCGGGCCCTTATCAATAGCAAGCGGAGAAAGAGAGTGCGAGAAGAAAGGCTCAAATGAAACTTGGGTCTACAAACTGACAATTTTTTGGCTTCCTTTTTCTTTCCATACGGACTTGCTAGTTTTTTGTGTAAAGACATTTAACCTAAGCAAACCTTTGACGCGCCTTTATTTAAATTGCCTAAACGACAAAAAACAGCAACAACAAAAACGAGCAGAACTATGAAAGCTTAAGGAAATTGGGTCCATTGGCAGTCTATAGAATAGCAGTTCCTGGTCCGCCCAGAAAAAGCGGCATTTATTGTCGCTTTGCTTTGCATACTGTTTGATTTTTTTTGTACTGCTTGCTTGTTTCCTAGTCTTTTGTGTGTTTGTGTGCACAGAGAGAAAAAGGGGCAAGGGGTTACTTCAAAAGGGCAGCTTTCTATACGACACTAAGAAGAAGAACAAGACATTAAGCTACATCCTTTATTTTTTATGCGGATCGTAGAATATAAGACTTTGTAGTGTACGGATTAGTTACTAATTAAATTTTCATTTTTAAATTAAGACTTTCTGACTCAGAGGCCATTCGAAATCAAGCGTAATTTTTCTTAAAATCATTGTAAATTTTCACAAATTAAATTCACTCTACAACAAAAAAAGCCCACTAAAACAAATAAAATTGTTTAAATTCGTTAAAAAATAAAAAATTAAAAACAATTATTAATTTTTAATATAAACTTAACCTAGTAATTACTAAATTTATGTTTTTGTCAAAAATTTATCCTGTACTGCTTTATTTGAACTGCTTGCTTAAGCGAAAGTGTTTGATTTTTTCTCTCTGTGCATTTTTTGTTGGCTTTTCTGTTTATTGCATGAAATTTGCCTCATCAAATTTGAGGCCTGGCTACCTAGCAGTCCCCTCCGTTCCATCATCACTGCACACTTCACTTCACACTTTATGCTCATCGTTTTCGGCTAGGCCGCAAAAATTGAAAAGCAGCTGCTGTTTTTTTTCTTCAGTACTGCTGCCCTTTGTTATTCCTGCTTCGTTTTGTTATCGCGCGTCCCTTTGACCATAAGTTCGCCTTCGACTTGGCTAGTCCTTTGGACAAGGTCCCTTCGGTACGCTCATATGTTTCTCTCTTTTATATTGACTTGAGCTGCTTGTGCTCATTCATTTTGTTTTTTTAATTTGATTTTGGATTTATTTTTTATTGAACTCCGCCCCATTGGGTCTCAGCTGCTGCGCTGCTTTTCATTTAGCAGCGGAAATTGTTTTTTAATTTTTTAGAATTTTTGTGTATTTTTTTTTTTCTGGGCAACCATTAGCATAAATCTGTGCAGCAGCTTAGGCATAGCCTAAATATGAATAACTCATTGTGTTGTAACAAGGCTAAGCGGTTTAGTTTACAAAGTCTGGCAACCCAGTTGGCTAAACCGCTCTGGCAACCCACTCTGACAATCTCTCGCACTTAAGTTAATAACTGCAACTGCAACTCTAGTTGCTAATGACATTTGCAGCTGCCGCACATTTGCAAACCTGGCAACTCTGTGCCGCAGTTGCTCAAACCCTGTTCCCATGTCGCATGAGCGTGTGTCAGTTTGTTTGTCTATATATGTAGTATATATGCATTGTTTTCTTTGTTGTTTGGCTCTGCAAATTTCCGGCTGCTGGTTCTTGCCACCGTCGTTGTTTGCCTGCTCTTTATCATTTTGTCATCAATGCCGGCAATGCTGTCTGCTCCAATGCATGCAAAGTAGAGAGTTGTCCCCTCACAGCGTCTTTCGCCCTCCCGGAAATCCCTATCCTCTCTCTGCCCGCATCGAAGGGTTCCTTTTGCCATTGATGACAGTCGACGGTCGGCGTCGTGCCGCTCTGACAAAAACCAAACTGCTTGAACTTCTCATTTGAACAATTTTCATAGCCTCAGGTGGTTTTTCCTTTTGTTTTTGTTTTCTTTGCGCTGGGCTTGTTCTATGTGAGTTGGTCTGCCTGAGGTTGTGCCGCCTGCTGCCGCCTCCTCCAACCCATGTCTTCTACTTATGCTTAATGCTGGGTGTGAAATATTTTGCATGCCGCCAATGCCATTGTGGCCCTTTGTTTCAGTTCTTTTATTTCTTCTTTATTTGTTGCTTAAAGCCACCCCGCTCTTTGTTTTTGTGCTATTTTTTTGCAATATTATCGCTACACTCTTCATTATGCATATTCATATTTCCCTTGCCTGGTTTCTTTTGCGCTTTTTGCTGCCATTGCTTGTCACCTTAGCTTGGAAGGTCCCGGTACTCAGTGCTGTTGGTTGTACCATGTCGGAGTCGGAGTCGTCAACGTTGCCGTCGTCATAGTCGCTGGCACTGCACGCTAATGTGTTTGGTAGCCTTGGGTTGGGTTGGATTGGTATTTCATGACATACCCTTTAGCTGGTGTGTTTACCTAAAGCCTACAGAAGGAAGGTGTCACGGATACGTCAAGGCGATACGCTTGCTAGAACAATTTGAAAAAGTTGTATTAGCGATTATTTTATGCGTCGATAGCATAAGCGATCGATAGGTTTTGATAGAAGCTTGAAATAAAAGCAAATGGCAATAAAAAAAGAAAGCTTCACAAAAATTATCTTTTTGAATAAGAGAGTATCTAAAGTGTGTATCTTTGAGTTCCAGCTAGTTTTTGCTTATAAATATTTTAATATCAGTCAAAAAAAAGGTTATTCCCGAGCAAAACTACAATACTCGTATGTAGCTCACAAAAAGTATCTTTCACAATAAAAGAGTATCTCAACTGTGTATCTTTGCGATAAAGCTTATCTTTCCACGGGATTTTTTTTTTTTTGCTCGCCCAGCAACGGCTATGCACACGTCTCATATAAACGTCATTATTAGCCATGAGCTGTGCCTGTGCCCGCTCTCAAGACCCTCTCCACTTCAAGACCCTGCAATGCGCTCCCATTACAATTTTTGTGCTCGTTTTGATGAGCATAATTTTGTATTTTTTTCTCATAGCTGCTGCATTGAAATCTGAGCTTCCTGTTCAATGCTGCTTTTATGCACGTACATAGCTTACATTTGTGTGTACATGTGTATAAGTATGTAATGACCCTCACATACATTAGCCGCTAAGCACTTTGGGTATTTTATATAATTAAATGAAATTTTACACTCAACTTCAACGAGGCGTCGCTGCTGCTGCTGACATCGACGTCGCATTGTTTTTGTTGTTGTCAAACATTTGGCGCACATTTTTTCGGGGAACATTTCCATGGAAGCTGGTATTGTTTTTGTTGCTGTTATTGCTATTTGTTAGCTAAATTTCGTTTTCTAATCTTTTAATTAAATGTAAATGGAAATACAAAGACGAAAATTTGCCCAAAATTCGAATAAGCAAAATGGGCTCTTATTTTATTTTTATGTTTTTTGGCATTACTTTGCCTTGTTTTTCTAGCGCACTCACACCCTTTTAAACGCTCTTTCTTTTTTGTACTCATTGCAGGTAAGCAAAATGTCCTGGATACAATTACCATTACTCGTTTGTAGCGCACTACGTGGGATTTGTGGCTAAGTATAAGCATAGTAGATCTGCTCTTAGAGGTTTTTGTAATTTTCTCATTCCCAGCAAAGCGCTTAAAGCGAACTGCTAAGCTGCCAGAGGCTTGGAAATGTTTTCTTTGTGCATCCAACGCTTGGGCAAAATCAATTTTTATAAAACTTGGCGCAAAACTTAAATTGAATCAGCCCGCAGGGGTTGCAGTGGGTGATAAACAAAAAAAAAAAAAGAGCAGGAAACGCCCGCTCTGACAGCTTTGACGCTGTTGCTTTGCTTGTTTAATAATAAAAGCTGAGTGCAGCGAAGTTTGCTGCCTAACACTGGTTGTGTTTGTTTGTACTTGTTCTGGTACTTGTTCAACACGCATCACTTACATGCTGGCATGACCCAACAGCACCAACTCAACAACCCCAGCACCATAACTAGAAGTAGCAGCATGCCACATGCCGCATGTCCCAACCCAATCCTATGCCCCAGCACGTCTGCCACTTTCAATTTTGCATTTTAATAATACAATTTTTGCGCATTACAAAAATGATATAGAAAGAAGAAAACTTGAAGAAGAAGCAGATACAGGCAAAGTTTGTGCAGCGTCTCTGACGCATGATTACTTTGTTAAAGGACAACCCACGCAAAAGATATGCAGAGAGCGTGCATAAAGCAGAGAGTGTGAGAGAGCCCCCACAGACGCTTTTACGTCACATGATATGTGCGCCTGTGTTGTGCAACAACTTTGTCTATGTTGATTTTGTTTTTAATGCCCTTAAACTCATATATCTTAAGGATACACACAAAAAAAGTGTATGCCAAGTTTGTGGGCATGCATGTAGCCTGCAGGCAAAGCCATTTACTTCAGATTTTGGCTCATTTGAGTGAAAGGCAGTTTAGGCTTTGTCGACTTTTGCATCAATTAGGAACAAAAAAACAAAATACATTGCTAGTCCTGAATACTTGAGAGTCAAATTTAATGTATGTGTTTATACAAGCATTAAAATTCATTCGTTTACAATAAATCCTTTTTTACACGAGTTTAAAAAAGTTTTTGCCAATGAAGTGAAGTAGGCTTTTTTTCGGCGAAAGCGTAAAATAAAATGAGCCAATTAAATTGTTAGATTTTGAAGATATCTAATATAACTTTCATTGAAAAGGAGTCTTTAAGATGTTTTACTGGGGGAGTGTAGGGTCTCAAGCGCTTTAAGCAAACAATGTTAGAATACAATTGAGACTTTGCTGTATATGTAAGCAGACTACACTGGGTGAAAATTGGAATAGCAAACTGCAGATTCTCTGCAAACTTGGTTTAAAATAGAGATGGTTATCAACGTGGTCATTGCCAGGTGAATAGCATATAGAAGCTTTAGTTTGTTGTACAGAATTCAGTTTATAACAGCATGTTTAATAAATTAAACTTTTGTACAAGCTTTTCACACCGAGATGTGTTCAATATTGTTACCAAGGACTACAATACACATCCGCATAAAGAAACCAAAGAAACATGGCCGATGAGATATTTTTACTTTTACAAATGTTATCTTAAACTTATTCCATTTCTACAATAACCATTCTGTGTTTTAAGGCGACATCATTCCTAGAGCAAGATATTCTTCAAATGTCATTCCAGCAAATTACAAACACAATGCGGACAGACGGGCATGTCCATATAAGTTTCTATTGTGCTGCTGATAATATTGGATATAACCCCAAAGGGTTCTTGGAAGTCTCCCTCGTATCTTTTTTGTCCACCTAACCACATTGAGTGCAATTCTCAGGGGTTTCCAGCGTCTCCTTCTTTTGTGAATACTTAATCAACGTTGAATAGATTTTTTATAATAGAAAAATTAATAAAAAATAGTTAAATTAAACAAAGAAAAATAAATAAATGAAAATTAAATTAAAATAAGTGAAGCGGGCCACTTTTTCCGCGAAGGTCTCCGATTTTGATGATTTTTACATATTTGGTAGAGCTACTAGCCAATACATAGTAACCACGTCAAATTTGATTCCAAAATTCCGATTATTTATCGAGTTATCGATAACCGATAATTGGGTTTCATTTTCAGACTATTCTTTGAAAAGACATATCTTCTAAACGTATAAAGATATGGACTAGATTTTTTTCCATGATAGATAAAATATTAAATTAAAAAAAAAAATTTTTTATTTTTAAGATTAAAAAAAAAATTTATTTATTTTTAAGATGAAAAAAAATGTATTTATTTTTTAGTTTTTAATTTTAAAATTCAAAAGTGATCTCCCACTTTTAGAAAAAAAGGGTTAATGCCATTTTACGCGTGGAAGTTCACTGCAAAAAACAAACATTCATGTCAAGTTTGATCATTCCGAGGAGATATGCTTATTTGTCATTTTTCGAGCTACTGTTTACTATGGCGACTATGCCAGGTGCCATCACCAAAATAAGCATAACTTCTTCAATTCTTAGATTTACCAATTTTTTTAGGCTATTTGGCCTACCAAATTATGTAAAAATCATCAAAATCAAAGAGCTTCGCGGGAAAAGTGGCCCGCTTCACTTATTTTCGTCGATATATATAAATTGAAATAAACTGTCAACTATCTAGAACATATTTCTTAGTCCGGCACTCGTACAACTTAATGTACCACTGTTTATGCAACATGTTGCACTTTCAGGCACTTTGTCTTATAGATACACTGCACCAGGCAGCGAGCCCTTCGACTGACTTTAACTAGTTGTTGTTTTTCATGGCATTTTCTAAGCGCGCCACAAAGTATGCAACACATTTTTGTTGTATGCGGCAGTGTGGTACGTGTCCTTACATATATTGTTTATCATTTTTGTGCGTGCCACTTGGCATTTACTCGTTGCTGTTGCTGTGGCAGCTTCTTATGCAACCAACTCAACTCCCCAACTCCCCAACCTGCCATACTTCAGAATTGTTGCATATTTGTGCAATTGTTTCAACCAATAAGTACACAGTGTTGCATGCAACTCACGTACTACAAGCGTCCGCTCATTGTTTTTGTAGTATTTGTTGTTGCGCTAAGCTTAAAAGCCAAGTTGTTGTTGCAGCTCTTGTGTTTTAATTGCCACAATGTCGGCCCACTTGAAGTTTTATGCATGGTTTGCAATTTTTTTCACACGCTTAAACATTTTTCTTATGTGCATATATAAAAAAAAAAAAAAAAATAAATAAAAATTAATGTTTATTTCATTTGTTTGTTATTTCTCTTTTTTTTTAAGCCCCTACGAATTTATTTTCGTGGGCTCTTTTGTTTTTGATTGTTGTCGCAGTAAGTTTCTTGCGTGTTTTTTGCATGTTCATTTTGACTCTGCACTTTTTCAGAACTTAACTCCAGCAGACATACAGCTATGCATAAGTTATATATAATGTATATGTATAGGTAGCAAAACAATTTCCATACGTATTGTTGAGCATGACCGAATTTGATATACCCTTTGATAGATGCACTATATACGGATGAACTGAATATACTACGCAATAAACACCCTATATCTGTCTATTTAAATGTCAATGCATACTTAGTAAGTCGAATTTAACACGAAGTTACGATTTAATTAACAAATATACTTAAGAAAAAAAAAAACCCTATACAGGCTTAAGCATGACGAACTTTTTGGGATCAACAAAATGAACGCCAGAAAAACATTCTTTATCTTGTAGGGCAAATACTCGTATTTAAATTCAATCGCAGAAAAACACCCTATATTCTTGAGGGTCAGATGTGCTTCCTTCTGCCTGCTTTCTATGAAAGATGACGTAGGCTTACTTCTGGCATGAAGACATGCTAATAGACACTTAGCATGTTCGAATTTAAAACAAAGTCACGAATCACGCGTGAGCTTTTAACATGTAGATACGTGTATAAAAAAGTCATCCTATAATTTAAGGCTCTTAGTATACGCTAGAATACTGCCTTCTTCTACCTTCTGATAAACTTAACATACCTCTTATACTCTATAAAAAAAGTGAATTTGTGTTTTGTCATACATTTGTAAGCTCATTTTGAGCTTGACACATGTTCAACGCATTTAAGCGCTAAATTAAGGCGGGAGAGTGCATAAAACACGAGTTCATTTCAAATTTTACACTAAATTGACTTTTACACGCACAATTAATTATGCCAACTCATGTTGACAAATGAAAATATGCAAATGTGTGGATTACACAAATTTGCTCTTCATAAAAAAATATATACCTATGTGTAATTTCTTTTATTATTATTATTTTTTATTGTTTTATGCAAAAAACTTGCACATAATGAACTTGATGGGGTGTTTTTTTGTGTGGTATTTCATTGTACAACTAACTGTAATTGACACGCCCTCTTTGGCAGCGTCGATGCGTAGCCAAGTTTTGTTTTGACTTTCAGTTTTAGCGGCGCATCTTTCGTTACACTTAAAAACAATATAAATAAAAACAAAAGTGTAAATAAAAAAAGAAGAAGCAGACAGGGAGCAACATGAGGTAATATATTAAAAGATTGTAAACTTCATGCACAATGAGCAACAAAAACACAAAAGACCAACTACAACAAAACAATACCAACAACAACATTTGCCAATGGTCAACACACACAACAAAGACAATAAAAACAATAACAAAGCAATCTTAATGCGTATCTGTGAGAGCATGTGTATCTGTGCGTGCGCGTTTGAGTGTGAGTGTATCTAATGCGCTTAACAAAGTTTTTTGATATTATATTATATGATATATGCCATTAGATGCTTTTACCCAAAAAACTTATGCCATACATTCATGAGCCTGAACATTTTGTTTACATATTTTCCTTTTATTAAATGCAACGATTACCATCTTACATACATATATTATAATATAATATGTATAGTGTATGTATATACAAAGCAGCACATAGCTACACAGACGCTAGTACACATGTAAATAGGCAATTTACTTATATAATTACATTTTCAACGATTTGTGCAATGTGCGTAAGACTTTTCTGCTAATTTCCTTAGGAATTTCTTCATCTATTGCAATAAAGACAATTAAGGTGAAAATATTAGGCTGCAGTGAAATCTAGAGGGATTTTCTTAAATCATAAAGTTTAGTGTCTGTGGAAATTAAAGATGTATGTTGTGGACAAGATAAAATGAATTAAAGGTAAATTATCGAGCTGAAATTATATAATGTTATATAGTTTCAGGTTAAACAGGTGTAAAGGAGAGTATTTTGTGTAGAAGAATTGTGCGATGGTTTTTTGTTAGGCGTCTTCAAAGCTTGTGTAGCTTCTTGTAAAAGTTAGAAATGCAAGGAATCTTGTTATTTTTATCATGTAGAACTTAACAAGATCTTATTTACTTGTATATCAGTCAAGTTTTTTTAAAGATTCCTGGCCATTAGTGCGATAACGACTTCAACTTATGTCTAAGAATCTTTGCATATATTCAATTTATCGAAAGAACGTTGGAACTCCCAATACTGCCAAATCATCGGTATTCCAGTTTACTTGAATGTTCCGAGTTCTAGGCAGCTATATTATGTAGGCTATTACTCTTCTTTTAACTTATCGTGTGGAAACCCAAATCTCTTTTAGCTTTTCTGGCTTAGCTTAAAAATTGTGACATCTTAGCCCTGTAAATCGCACCTTAACGCAAAATCGCGTTTTTTTTTTTAAATAATATAAGCACCAACTTCTCAGCTAGTTAAATTTTTGAATAGCTTTTTAGTTGGGAAAATTAAAATCTATCCATGGAATCATCTTGCATTCTACGTATGTCTGCTACCAGCTACCTAGTTCTTAGATAAGAGAGAATGAGATATTGGGTGCACAAATTGTATTATGCTGTAGTTTATAAAAAGCATTATTATTTTGACTGCTCTCTGTTACCAGCTGCCTGGCTCTCAGTCGGGTTCCTTAAATTGAAGTTCTTTAAAACCATCATCTTTTCAACGTCTCTTTGGAATGTAAGATATTAGAATTAGCTTATAATTCTTTCCGTAGTATCTCTATTATCAGCTATTTGGCTCTCAATCTTTGTCAGTGTAGATTTAAAAATTCCCATAGATTAGAGTTTATAAGAACAAACATCTTAGCTTTATCAGCTGTTTGACTCTCAGTCTGTGTGAAATGTAAGCTCTAAGTATTAAGTTATGTTGGAGCTTATGAAAACTATCATCTTTTCGAAGCGTCACTTCTCTCAGCTGTTTGACTCTAAGTCTGAGTAAGATGTAAGCTAGAAAATATTACCTTATATTTAATTTCATAGCTATGTGGCTCTCAGTCAGCTATAAGAACCGTCATCTCTCCAATGCCTCTCTTCTAACACTCTAAGTGGTTTTTAAGGTGGAAAAATTTCTTTTGTTGGACCTCAAAAGAACCAACATTTTCTATACCTATCTTTTTGACCAGATATGTTGCTCTCCATGCTAAATGTGAGGTAGAAAAATTACTTGTGTTGGAGCTCATAAGAAATATCATCTTTCCGAAGACCCTCTTCTACCTGCTGTCTGGCTTTCAGTATGAGTGAGATGATGATGAATTATGATTTATTTTTAATATATAATAATTTATTTACAATTTTCACGACTGTGTTCATACATATCAACATATTTGGATGAAAAGCCCTCTGCCAATCCAAAAGAGTCTAACTGATTTAGTTTTTTAAAGGAATCCTCAAATGATATACCATAAATCTCGAGATTAGAGCAGCAGCTGTATTTTAAACATAGAAAAGGTTCTTCGAAAAACAAATCTTCCAAGAGAGTCTAACTGATTTAGTTTTTTTAAGAAAACCACAGTTGATATTCCATATATCTTCACATGAAATCAGCAGCTGCATTTTAAACATAGAAAAGGTTCTTCTAAAAACAAATCTTCCAAGAGAGTCTAACTGATTTACTTTTTAAAGATGATGTACCATAAATCTCGAGGTAAGAGCAGCAGCTGCATTAAAAATAGAAAAGGTTCTTCTTAAAAAAAATCTTTTGCAATTGAATGAAAGCAAGCATCGAGAGTATTGATAATAAAAAATTGTTAATGCTTCTTTTTTTATGAAGCACATCTTGGAAATCAAAAAAATAGTTGATATTCGAGAGAAATCTTAAAACGTAAATCAAGGTGAACCATTTTTGTCGTTTGATAAATAACGATACACGAATAACATCGATGTTTGAATCTGGTCAGCCATGGTTATTACTTAAAATTTTGTTTCACGCCAATGCCCATATTATTCATTGGAATCAAACATACTCACGCGTCCATCTCTAATATTTAGAGCTATCTTACCTTATGCAGTTGAATAGTTTTCAATTACTCCAGTTTGTTAGCATCAAATTTAACACGCAAATGTCAGGGCCAAAATCCTCAATCATGTCGCTCCATCAACTATAAAAAGCAGATGATGGGCATTAACTTAATGCGGCTTAAATTTTACACGTCAAAACTACAATACTTGCATGGAAAAACTTTGGCAGAGTACACACGAATACACATGATACAAAGACCTACACAAAGACAAAAGATAGCATAATGCTCAATGGCGTTATTATAGTTAGTTATTGTTGTGCTTTTAATTTATGCAAATTTCATCGTTATTTTTCGGTTTTATCTTTTGCATCATTTACAAATTGTTTTCAAAGATGTTGTTCGTTTGTCTGGGAAAATGCACATAATTTTGGCTTTAAATGTAAATGAATTTCAATTAAAATTAGAAACACACACACTCACACGGATACAGTGACATATGTCAAAGTATTTGTAACAAAAGATAGATGTGTGTGTAGCTATTAGATGAAGGCATATGTAAATTGCCTTAAAGATTTGTGGCTTTGCCTGCTTCATTTTATTTCAATTTATTTATTGTTTTGTTGACTTTAAACTTGGAGTTGGTAGTACAAAAAAGAGAATTTTAGGCAGTATCTTAATCCATGTGAGCAAAGTTTTTGTAGAGCTGTCTGTGACTGTTCTAAAGACTTGAATTAATTTGAAAAGTTCTCAAGTTTTTTTTTTTTTTTATCAAAAAGAGCTAAAGCTTTAGACATTCGTTTATTTTTGGTTTTCACACATAATTTTTAAGTAATCAATTGAAGAGCTTTTTTTTTTCGTTGTCTTTTGTTTTGTCGAATCGATTAAGTTAATTGTTTCAAGTGGTTTGTTTTGGCCGTATCTATAGCTGTTGTATCTATAGCTAGCAAATTGCAAATTTATCAAGTTGAAAAATGTATAAATATTAATGCCTGAACTTGGTATACGGGGCTGGCTTTGCTTCATTTATGGCCATAAATTTCATTTACAGCACATAAATCACAAAACTCGTATGTGTGTGTGTATGGAACCCATTCAAAAACATTCGAAATAACTTGCAGCATTTTGTGCAGAAATTAAGCCAAAAAATTGAATTGAAAATAAAGTCCATATATATAGATATATATATGTATTTTGAGTTTGTTATTTTTAAGCTTAAAAGCAATTAAAAAACTTGCATGTACTACAATATTTTCTCATAAAACGAAACTTGAGCGCTGCGCGACAAAAAAATGAAAAAAAGCAGAATGTAACAATGTGCGCCAAAAAAATTCAGCACCAGAACAACAAGCACAATATAAAAGACTTGGTCAAAACGTTGGCCAACACACAGACACACACACCGGCCAGCTCTGCTGCCAAACTGTGTGTAAAAACCAAATACATGTGGCCAACACCGCCTCTATGTGTGTGTATGTGTGTATCTTTTCCAACTGCGCACAAAGCTGCGGCCAAAAGCGTTAAAGCGGCAAAAAAAAAAAAAAGTAACCACAGCGTTGCCAATGGACTAAATGAGTAGGGCAGGGTTGCCAGCCTGTTGGTCAGGTGTGCAGCGGTGTCCATTGGCAGTGGCAGCAACAACGCTCATTTAATATTGATTAACAGCAAATCCATCATTGTCAATGTGCGGTGCACAAATACACACACACAGGGAGAGAGTCCGCATTCTAGCCAAGTTGTATAAGTTGGCCAGGTAGCTGGATCAGTTAAGAGCTGCTATGGCAAAGCAAATTAAAATGGCAAATAGCTCGGTAAAAAAAATATGGGTTTGGTTCGGGGGCAAGGACAGGACAATGCAACACATTAACAACTGCTTGTGGAAACGTCAAAACCTGTAAAAAAAAAAGCTTGTAAGCTGTGTAGGGTTGCTACGAGGGTAGCTCTTAATGTTACAGGAGTTAAGCACTATAAATAAAATTTTTAAAGAAAGTGTCAGCATTTAGTTAATGGGCTACAAATTTTTTTGGAAATTCTTGGAAATCTTGTTTCAAACCGAAAACTATTTCTTTTTTTTTCGAGATTTTATTGGGGCAAAACAGCTTAGTAATTTTTTAGACAATGCCATTGTTCTTAAAAATATGCCCGCTTTATGGAGATTGTCTTATTTTAATATTTGCTTAAACCAGTTTTTGAAGCACTTAAGGTGACTTCGAAACAGAAAACAAAAAATAAATTAAAATGTTTTAAAAAAAATTCAAATTTTTTGGAGGGGTATATGCAGTTCGAATCCCAAATGAGATTTTTTTTATATGAAGTTTTGTCATTCCGCGCGAAATTTTTCGAACTGCGTATAGGCCTTTAACAAAAAGGGATAGACCAAACAGAAATTTTGTTAATAAGCATTAGATGAAAAAAAAAAGTACAAAAAATACAAATAAATAAAAACAGTGATAGTTTCAAAAAATTAGTTTTCAAAGAAAAAGTTCGTTTGACATTATTTTTAATCATTATTTTTTGCAAATATTTTTTTTTTTTGTTACTACTCAACTTTTTTACTCAATTTTTTTTTTTAACTCAGTTAAATTATTATTATAGATCACATTTTGTTAAAAAAAATTGTTTTTTTTTTTAAATGTATTTTTCTTTGGAGAGTCGAAAAATGTTGGTCTTATTATTTATTTTTGACTATTTGTTGTCAAGGACCAATTTTTTTTTTAGATTTGACTCGTCTTTAGAGACTCGCATCAAATCTGAATCATTTTGTAGCCTCTTTTTCTATAAACAAACTCAAGCTTATCAGTTAAAAGGCGGAGAAGGCGATTTATAATTATGGATTCCATTTTTAGCTATCCATATAATTCACTTTATTATTTCAACTAAAAATTAATTTTGTGAAGATCTTGAGGTTATAGTTTGTCGGCGGTCACAAGGCAAAGATGAAGGAATTCTAAAATCAGATCTATTGATTAAAAGTTTTTTGTTGTGTAAACAGCGATTAAAGATTCCTCTTTCAACCTCGATGTAATTCAACTTTTTTGAAGATAAATTTACAATATGGAATTAAAACCAAACGATTCTTCAATTAAATGTTTCTGAGTATAAATAAAGCTAAAATTTCGAAACTACATAATGCAGTTGCGATATTAGATACAAGTACCTTTTTCCGAAATTTAAAACGCAATCCTCGTAAAGCATGAAAAATAAATGAACGAAACTTTCAATTTGCATAAACTTAACTTAATTAGAAGCACATGCAAAAAAGTTGATCTACCATAATAGAGGAAAAAGCAACGGCGCTACTAAAACTTATTTTATAACTTTTTTTATATGCATTGCTTAGAAACATTCGACATATTCAAAAGCCATTGAAATAGTTGAAAACAACGCTACTTAAAGATATATAAATTTTGTTTATATTTCCTTTTTATAGAATGCTTAGCACTGTTTGGCAGATTTGATAAGCCATTTGATTGGCTATTGCTTATCGCTAATGGTTCAATAAACTAAGTTTATGGTCTGACATCTTT